>OY804597.1:30344534-30640743 GCA_963680895.1 Fragum sueziense
CGTCGGTATCCCTTCCTGAAACCTTCGGGAACTTTTCGGGACCATCTGCAACTCATCGGGTCCTATTTAACTGCATTAAATTCATTGGATTATCCCGAACGGTCCAGGAAAGGTTGCCGAAGGTCGACATATTACATATTGGTATTTACGCTCTATGTCCGTCTGTCTGTCCGTCTCTATGTACGTGTGTCCATATCATAAAACACAACTTCCACCACATTTATGGATTAATTTGGATTTTCATAAGAAATATCTAGTCTCATCTTGTGATTATTTTCAGGGTTTTGAAATCTGGCAATTTCACAAAAGGGGACTTTATTCAAAATATCTACGTATATTGTGATCTTGGACCTCAAGATTGCTACAGACATGATTTATCTGAACCATTCTGTGTGATGCATACCGCGGCCATAGTGCAGTTGGTAGCGCGTCAGACTTCAATCATAGACTCCCAAGCTCGATCCCTGACTGTGTGTGGCTAATATCCTTTCAGACATTTGTCTCTAACCAAATGGGTGGATAATCGTAAACATATGTGAGCATGCAGCTGGAGGCTCGGGAACAAAACAAGCACTGTCATCTAGCCGACAAAATGCCATAAGCATTTTTCAACTATTCTAATAGATCTAGAGAGCCGTTAGTTGAGAACCTTTTGACTATGGCTGAGGTTGTTTCGCATATATGGCTTCACCAGGTTGGTCTTCATAGGAAATCCGTCATCTGCAACTAGGTAGTAAGGTATGTCCCTGTTGCCATTGGTGATTGGCGAAGGTGGTTGGAAACCGATCGAATTATCGTTCATGCACTCTTTCAAATCGGAGTCATTGAATATTTGGTAATCCGACATGTATCCCACACCACCTAGATCACACCAGATGAACTTATAATGGGCATCAATCAACGCTAAAAGGACTATACTGAAGAAGTCCTTGTAATTATGGTACAACCTACCCGAACCAAAAAGGCTTCTTAATTGCAACATGTTTACCATCGAGGGCACCGAGCGTATGGGGCATATTCCACTTTCGAACTGAGTGGCCACATGCCGCCAATCATCAGGAGTACTTGGAATAGTCGTGTGCTCGTCTTTATACTGATCAAGGGGTGCAGTACACACTTCTGGTATAATTCTACATACACTTTGCTTGCCTATACAAAGTCATAGGCTAACGAAACATAACAGTCTCTGGTTGCCATGTATCTCAATGTCACAGCGAGCTCAATGCCAGCTGGAATAGTGATGCGGAAACTCGTGTTCCTGTCCTGAACGCGAGGCGCACTTGACGCCAAAGTGTGTCGTCAAACATTCTAGGGGTGATTCTCAAATACATATGTACCCCTTTAATGATGACACATCTTCGTCCCGCAACCCCGCAATTCTTGCATTTATTTATTATATTGTAACCTTCCTTCGTCGAACCAACCACCCCCGTCGTCTTCGCCGCCTACGTCAATGTAGGGCCAAACCAATCATTGCACTATGTCTCTCACAGCCATAATTTGCGTGAACTGAAAATGTATCACTCGACTGTCCTATATGTAGCTAGGAATTAACATCGGCAACATATCGGCATCGATTCATAGACTCTTCCGCATGTTCTGCATGTGATCGGCAGCCATTCTGCGTGATCGGGAAACATTCGGCAAATAACCCTGAACCGATCAGCAAACTTCCGCATTGGATCTGCATACTTTGGTAAGGTTTCGGCATGTCTTCGGCAACCATTCGCATACAGTTCCGCGTATCAATGCCGAAGGGATCCCGAAGGTCAAACTATGCCCATTTTCATCCCGAAGTTAGCTATTTTTTCATCTGCAACCCTTCGGCAAGTGATCGGCATCCTAGTGGAGACAGGCCCTTAAAGTATTTTTAGGCCAGGTTAAAGTTTTTTAAAAGTAGGTCAAACTTGTAGGTCAAGGTCACATGGTCAAAGGTCATGGTCTCAAATGAAAGGTTTTGGTGAGAGGTATCCACATGTGAAATATAAAGGCTGTAGGTGTAATAGGGCATGAGATATAGGCCAGATTACTTTTTCAAAACTGTCAAAAAGTGAGTAAAACTCCCAAGGTCAAGGTCAAAGGTCATGGTCCCAAATGTATGAGAAATGGGCCAGGTTAAAGTTTTCGCGGACACTGACTCCGACGCCGATGCTAAAGTCGACATCCGAGGGTATGACAATAGCTTTTCCGAGCCTTTCGTCCCGGGTAAGCTAATAAAATTACATTTTGTCACAGTTGTGTGGTGTGCTTCCGTAGGAGCAATATCATGTACAAATTTAGTCCAAAATGGCTAGCTAATACAGCTGAGGATGTTGAGCCTGACAACACCAAAGGTGAGCGGAATGACAATTTCTAGTTTTATCAATGATCATTTTGTTGTCTTTATCAGCTTTCAAAGTGGAACAATATAAATTGTTGCTGTTTGTGCTAGTGTTAAAGTTAACCCATTACTAAACAAAATCCTTTTTTTAATGTCACTATTGATTGATCGATTTATTTATTGAATGGGTTTTTACACAAGTTTAATCTTCTCATGCTGTTCATGATATATTACAGTTGTAACCAAAGCTTTGGCACACAGTATAGACTAAGATCAGCCTGAACAGATGTGCAGTCCAAACTTGACCCACTCTACCAGGTTCCTTTTGTTTGAACATTTCTGTTAGTGTCACATACCTCTTGTAAAATAATGAGCATGCTGACGAGACATTTGATGGTTTCCTGTATGATGACGGCTGTTGTTGCCATGAATTTATCTCCACCGCGTGTCCGTACATGACGCATACAGAGGATGTATGTTGCATTCTGGGCCGTTAGCAACACCAGACTGAGGTACTTCAGGTGCTTTAATCCTGGAATAGATGATAGATAAATATATGAACACTTTTCCAAACAAGACCTTATTTTGAAGTCTGTAGAAGAAATGGTTTGGGAAAACATTGAGGTAAGAAGAAACTGCTTATAACAAGCAGTTTCTCCTTTTGTCTCAAGATTTTCTGAGCCATTTTATACCCCAAAATCTATCATATCTACATCTGTCTGCAGCAGCTTTCCAATTGGATAACCCCAAATTTTGTTGTTAAGGTGTTAAGGGTTAAGGTGGTCCAATTTGAAAGCTATTGCAGACAACAAAATGTATATTATTTAATCCTTTCCCAAACAAGACCTGGTTTTGACGTCCCTAATAGAATAGGCTTGGGAAAACATTGAAACAAAAGAAGAAACTGCTGATAACCAGCTGTTTCTCATTTTGTCTCAATATTTTCTGTGCCATATTATACACAAATAATATCTTTATAAACATCCATTCTGTCATTTGTGGCAGTTTTTAAAGTGGATCACCTTTAACTTTTGTCGTTTGGGAAAGGGTTAAGGTAAAATTAGTGAATATATTAGCACTAAAAACATCGAGGCAAAACGAGAAAATGACGATTATTAGCATGAATTTTTCTTCTTTTGCCTCAATGTTTTCCCATGCATTTTTTCTTAGGTACATCTAAACAAGGTCTTGTTAAGGAAAGGGTAAATAAAATATTTAACCTTTTCCTAAAGAAAACCTTATTTGGACGTCCCTAAAGGTCTGGTCACAAACACCATTCCGCGTACACATCACAGCTGGAGCATGTCCAATACAGGGGACCCGTGCAGTATAATTTTGGACATAATGAGGATGTGATGTGACCAGTCCAAAGAATCGTATGTGACCAAGCCTTAATAGAAACTGTTTGGCAAAACACTGAGATAAAAGCTTTTTCTATGCTTGCCTCATTTTTTTTTCTGTACTATATTGCACATACCCATTGTCTTTATAAAAATATTCACCTTGTTTTCTCTAATAAGCTTTCAAATTAAACTAGTCTAACTTTTTGTCGTCTGGGAAAAGCTTAAACTTAAGTACAAAATTAGATGCATAGTATTGAGCAAGTAATCATATTTGCATTACATTGTGATTGTTTACATGACACTGTCTTTTAGCCTTTTTGCAACTGGGATCGCATTTCACTCAACCCAATAGCCCACTACAAACGACAATATTTTAGGCTAGTCTAACTAAAGAGAAGCTCTAAGTTGAAAGCTGATGCAGATGACAATGGGTGCTAATAAAGAAGGAACTGGTGCATGTTCTAATACAGTAAATATTGATATCATGGTAAGGAGTTGTAGATGCCACAATATGAATACAGCCCTGCGTTCAGTAGACAAACTGTTAGCTAACGTTACCAACATTTGCAATTTCTTTGACCCAAATTTGACAGAATTGACCGAGTATTCCGAATGAAATGGCTAACTGTTACCTAACGTTTTGTCTTACTGAACGCAGGGCTGAAGTTTAAAAAGGTGTAAAATACTCCTTTATTCAAATGGGAAAGGGTTTAATCCTTTTTTAATTGTCATGCAAACACTTAGATCTAAATAAACCACACAAAAGAAACCATGGCCACAATCAGCCACACACTCGCATACAATTACGCCAAAAAAAGGATTGTGTTTCTTTACATCCTACTATGGTGAACTATAATGATATAATATCATTGAAGCTGAATGATTGTCGCTTTTCAACAAAAACCTAATAACTGCAGCTTTTAACAAGCTGCAGTTACAAGGTTTTTGTTGGAGGCAGTGATGTTATTGTTTGTTATAACACTGTAAACAGGTACATTGTCCAACAAGATTAACCCGGGACATCTGTAGATGTAATGACCCCACTTCATCAATGTTTTCTTAAGACGCTCAACTAACGGACTTTGCGCACGAAAATTAAGTTGTCTCGGGTTAATTTTGGTGGACAATAGTCCCCAACATTATCGTCTGCTTACATCTACTTAATTATGCCATAACCCAACTTTGTCATTGTTTTCTTAAAACGCAAAACTAACAGACCTAACAGACAAAAATTAAGTTGTCCCGAGTTAATTTTGATGGACTATGATTATAGCGCATGCATTCCCAAATGGCAACTAAAGCTTTAGCTTCAAAACAACATGTTAAATGTGAACAAAAACACATTTAAATAGTAAGATATCCAGCAAAGGAAAGCAGCACTCTTGGATTTTGTCGAAACTTGCCAATAAGTAATGAAAAGAAGAAGTCTGCTGCTTATTTGGCCATGGTCAGACGGTCTTTTGTCTGAAGTCCCCCTACACGGTTGGTAAACGGAGAAACAAGCTCCAAAAAGAGTCAACGGTATTTCGTACATATTGGTACTTCCGGGGTAGTTGTATCGAGCGAAAATCGGTAAACAAAGGTAGGTGTCGAGCACATTTTTCTTAAATTATTTCTTTTACGACGAGTTTTGGAAAAATCGATGCTGTAATATGAGGAAATGGTCAAAGTTTGTTGTGCACAAGAACATATGGTGTTAGTTAGCATGGTTTTAATACAGTCATCGAAAAACATAATAGAATCGAAAGTAAAAATTGCTACTCGGAGATTTTTGCCCACCAATCTCTCTACATATTGCCAATAATATATCATTCGATATAACATGTAATTGACTTGCAACTCCCCAAAATACTTACAATGATAAGAATTTGTATTTTTCTTATACATACATGTTAAATTCTGGTGAAAACTGGGCGAGTGCAAGTTGCCTCGACGAAAGTTTAGTTGAAATCGAAAATTTTACTTTCGATTTGATGATGTTTTTCAATGATTGTATTAAAACCCTGTTAACTAACACCGTATATTCTTGTGCACAGCACACTTTGACCATTTCTTCATATTACAGCGTAGCTGGATTTTTCAAACAAGAGTTGTCCGCAGACAACAGAGCTCGCCTATACGAGAGCTTGTGGCAAAAAAAGGAGTTCAAGGTCAAAGGTCAAGGTCACTGGGTCAAAGGTCATGCTCTCAAGGTCAAGGTCATGGCATGAGGTATCCATATGTGAAATATCAAGGCTCTATCTATAATAGAGCATGAGATATAGGCCAGGTTAAAGTGTTTTAAAAGTAGGTCAAACTCCAAGGTCAAGGTCACAAGGTCAAAGGTCATGGTCCCAAATGAAAGGTCTTAGCAAGAGGTATCCATGTGTGAAGATCAAGGCTGTATCTCAAATAGTGCCTGAGATATAGACCAGGTTAAAGTTTTTGAAGACGCGACGCTGACACCGACACTAGGGCTGTGACATTAGCTCCCCTGACATAAAGTCCCGGCTCGCAAAAAATCTCTGAAAAAGAAATAATTTAAGAAACATGTGTTCCACACCTACCGATTTTCCCTCGATACAACTACCCCTTTTTGGAGCTAGTTTCTCCGTTTACCACCCATGCCATAGTAATGGTACAGCGACATGCTGCTAGAAATGTCACCAACAGATACATAAACACCAACAGATACAGTAACCAGGGTTTTTTCTCCTTCTTTACATGGGTCCGTAAAACGGACCCGTTCCCAATGCCAAAAAGGGTAATTTTTTCCAAAAATGTGGAAAGAAAATTCCCAATTCAAAAGTTCAACATTGTGTTTTAAAGAAAATTTGCTCAAATCCTGTCATATGTCGATCTAAACTATCCCAGAATGACTGGATGTCCATTCAGTTCATTTTAATGTACTAATTTATACAGAGGACCTTATTTCTCTTGTATTCTGTGATGATGTTTTTTTCCCAATTCTTGAGAAAAATACACATTTTTCCCAATTAGGCTGGTTCCGGACCCGTTCCCAAAACCACGAGAAAAAACACTGGTAACTGACAAGCTGGATCATCTTGAGTGGGAGCTCCTGTCATCACGCAGGACAAAAGACCAGGCTTACAATGCTATTCAAGATTGCACACTAACAGGAAAGGTAGCGATCCCATCATCCCAGCTGATGACTACCTTACACCTCCCCAAGCAGCTACATCTGCATGTTCGGTACACAGCAAGAAATTTCTATAGATTCCGGTGTCAACAGAAATCTATAATAGAGATTTACGAATTAGTACGAAATGGAATACGAATACGAAACCGAGATAAATTGTAGGGGGGGAGGGAGCATCTCAGCATACGTGATGATGGTTCCCCTCTTTCTGTGTTGAGTGAACGTGTCTAAATTCGGAGGTGGTGGGTTCAAATCCTACGTTGTCTTTTCTCTTTTTTTCTTTTTATGTACCGGTATTCCCTTTTAATAATAGATAACATAGAAATATATGTGATAAAATACACTTCAAAGGCAAAAATTTGTTTAATTTTGTATATCACATTTATTATTTCATCGAAAGAAACAAAATTTGGGCAGCCAATAATTGGATCATATACAAACTGCAGATGGCATCTGTACAGAAATAAATCTCATTCACAGAAGAAGAGCTAAACTTCACGTCACAGAAGGGTGTATTTTAAAACAAATTAAAATCAGAAGAGGGATATCCACCTCTTGTGTCAATCACGAAATCACGACGAGTTGTGCCTTTCATAATGTTTGATCCTGCCCTAAACCATGACCGACCATTGACGGAAAAGTGTCGACTTCGATAACGCCAGGGTAGAGCTCTGACCGATTCGAGTCTGTCCTTTGATTTTTTAAGGTGTGAAGCGTGATTCGTCGCTGAACAAATCCGTTTACTGGCGGGTTCAGCCATCCTCGATGTACTTGACACAAAATTTTACATTGCATATCCGAAGATCTGATTATGTCTGTGTCTAGTATATGACCGACTCTAATCTCTGCTCCCGAAGTCAGTCTGGACACTGATTGGGCAGTAATATTTCTCGATTGCTACGGTTGCCATTTGTGTTGCTGAAAATGATCCGTTCCGTCAGAGGTGAGAGGTTCCTGAGCCTGAGTAGTTGCCCAGCTATGGATGCGTCGAAAAAAAGCCAATCGCTCTGAAAAAGGGAATAACTCGTGCATGCCTTACGGAAAAGGGCAAGTTTTGATATAGATTAATTCGAATTTGTTGCTGGTAAAAACGTCGTTTTAGAATGGTTACTTGGCAGATTTTTTGTCTAACATTGTGTAATATATGCATGGTTGACAAACCGCATTAAAATTACGGACTACGGCAGCAAATAACGCCACAGCTTTGACCGTTTCAAAGACCAATCCTCTGGCTTGAATACCAAATTTAGGCACTTCGAGTAGAAAATGTCTAAAATATTCATCTTGTCTAAAATCTTACCGAGTATACATTTTGTAAAGTTGTTGGTAATGCCGATCACTATCGGTAGTAGGCAATGAGTTCGAGTTGCAGTTGCGGCATCAAATTAATGGATTAGTTCAACACCGACTCCGGAGATCAGTGAAGCACGGCAAAATAAACAAGTTAATGTCATATTAATTTAGGCGTGCAAAGGATTTTTTTAGAAGAATAAAATTGAAAAGTAGTCGCATGTACACAAACATTGACAAAAAAGGTTGAGTTGGAAATGTGGGTCAATATAAAAAAAATCACAGTACATTAAATTTACACTTATTACAAAATAACATTGAGAGAGAAGAAGTATTTGCTTACAACCAACATTTTCTCCTCTCTGCTCAATATTTACTTGGCTGTTTAATGCAATATTCGGCCTTTGGCAAGAATTTTTCGTTTTATGCCACACCTTTTGACTCGGACTACCCTAAAACTGTCGCCAATCGGACATTTGCACCCCCACTGTGCTTTGTTACTGAAAAAGTGCTATGTGATCAAAAGCAATATGGCTTCTTCTTGGGACAATCATAACAACGTTCTAAAGTTTCATGGACCTAGGTCTAACGATTCTTGAGTTAAGGACACGGAAATAAACAAGAGATGTTTGTAAAACATATATGCCCCCTCAAGGGCCTACATTTGATGTAGGTCAAAGTCCAAGGTCAAGTTAACAAGGTCCAAGGTCATGGTCAAATATGAAAGGTCTTGGTAGGAGGTGTCTATGTGTGAAATATTAAAGCTGTATATGTAAAAGTAAAATGAAACATAGGCCAGTTAAAGTTTTTAAAAGTAGGCCAAATGCCAAGGTCAAGGTCATGGTCAAATGTGAAAGGTCTTGGTTGGAGGTGTCCATGTGTGAAATATCAAGGCTGTAGGTGTAAAAGGACATGATATATATGCTTGGTTTCAGTCTTTTTAAAAGTAGGTCAAACTCCAAGGTAAAGGTTGCAATATTCAAGGTCATGGTCAAATGTGAAAGGTCTTGGTAGGAGGTGTCTATGTGTGAAATATCAAGGCTGTATGTGTAATAGGACATAAGATAAAGGCTAGGTTAGATATTTCTAAAAGTAGGTCAAACTCCAAGGTCAAGGTCCAAGGTCATGGTCAAAGTGAAATATCTTGGTTGGAAGTGACCATGTGTGAAATATCAAGGCTGTATATGTAAAATGACATGAAATATAGGCCAGGTTAATGTATTATAAAAGTAGGTCAAACACCAAGGTCAAGGTCACAAGGTCCAAGGTCATGGTCAAATGTGAAAGGTCTTGGTCGTAGGTGTCCATGTGTCAAATATCAAGGCTGTATGTGTAAAAGGACATGATATATCAGGTAGGTTAAAGTTCTTTTTAAAGTAGGTCAAAGTCCAAGGTCAAGGTCACAAGGTCCAAGGTCATGGTCAAATGTGAAACGTCTTGGTAAGATGTGTCCATGTGTGAAATACCAAGGCTGTATGTGTAATAGCACATAAGATATAGGCCCAGTTTATTTTTTTTAAAAGTAGGTCAAACTCCAAGGTCAAGGCCACATGGTCCAAGGTCATAGTCGTATGTGATAGGTCTAAGTCGGAGGTTTCCATTTGTCAAATATCAAGGCTGTATGTGTAAATGGACATGATATATCGGCCAGGTTAAAGTTTTTTTTAAAAGTAGGTCAAACTCCAAGGTCAAGGTCACAAAGTCCAAGGTCATGGTCAATTGTGAAAGGTCTTGGTAAGATGTGTCCATGTGTGAAATATCAAGGCTGTATTTGTAAAAGGTCATGAGATATATGCCGGGTTTAATTTTTTTTAAAGTAGGTCAAACTCCAAGGTCAAGGTCACAAGGTCCAAGGTCATGGTTAAATGTGAACGATGTTGATAGGAGGTATCTATGTGTGAGATATCAAGGCTGTATGTGTAAAAGGACACGAGATATAGGCAAGGTTAAGAATTAAGTGTAAAAATCAACAAAGGGCAATAACTCCAAGAATTTGATTGGCAGAGTTACGGTTCTTGTGCACTGCACCTCTCCATAATGAAATCTATTCACCTGTAAAGTTTCATGATTCTACCTTACATATTTTTTGAGTTGTGCTCCGGACAAGAATCAAGTTATAAAATCAACAAAGGGCAATAACTCACAAAAGTTGATCAGCAGAGTTACGGTTCTTGTGCACTGCACCTCTCCATAATGAGATCTATCCACCTGTAAAGTTTCATAATTCTACCTTACATACTTTTTGAGTTATGCACCGGACAATAATCAAGTTTGAAAATCAACAAAGGGCAATAACCCAAAAGATATGATCAGCAGAGTTACGGTTCTTGTGCACTGCACCTCTCCATAATGAGATCTATCCACCTGTAAAGTTTCATTATTCTACCTAACATAGTTTTTGAGTTATGCTCCGGACAAGAATCAAGTTATAAAATCAACAAAGGGCAATAACTCAAAAAATTTGATCAGCAGAGTTACGGTTCTTGTGCACTGCACCTCTCCATAATGAGATCTATCCACCTGTAAAGTTTCATGATTGTACCTTACATACTTTTTGAGTTATGCTCCGGACAAGAATCAAGTTATAAAATCAACAAAGGGCAATAACTCAAAAAAAATGATCGGCAGAGTTACGGTTCTTGTGCACTGCACCTCTCCATAATGAGATCTATCCACCTATGAAGTTTCATGACTCTACCTTGAATACTTTTTGAGTTATGCTCCGGACAAGGTTTGGTCTACGGACAGACCGACCGACCGACCGACCGACCGACCGACCGACCGACCTTCCGACCGACCGACCGACCGACCGACCGACCGACCGACACTTGCAAAACAATATACCCCCATTTTCTTCGAAAGGGGGCATAAAAAGAGGTCTACAGATCAATATCGTCGCTTTTCTGCGAAAACCTCGTATCTGCGGCTTAAAACAAGCTGCAGATACGGGATTCTCGAAGAAAAGCAGCGATATACCACTCTCTGCTTCGTATGTGTGTGTGTGTGGGGGGGAATAATTATTCCACCTGGTAGCTATGTAGCTCTCTTTATTGTAAACTGGCACGATTTAAAAACGCAAAAGACATTTTTATTAACCATTCTTTTCCTGCAGCCTCGATCGGCACCATGATTTGGGGACATGCATAAGACAATGTATACCCGTCACAACCCAGCGATTTTGTAGTGTCTTCTGTAAACTAACCGGGCATCTAAACCTCCCATCACAAAATGCTCTAGTGCCTGATACATTCAGACCACGCGCAAAACCACTAAGTTTTTTGTTTGTGTACAAATTGAAAATGGATAGTTTTCGTATGCATTCAATTTTTGGGATTATTTTGACATACAGGAACTAAGTTCTTGGGCTTTTGATCGGCAGTGTTTCGCAAATGTAGGTAGCTAGACGTTTTAATGTAGCCGAGGTAGTGTTTTCAAGGTTACTGAGACGTGTAAACGACCAGAGAACAAATACAGACCACCCACGTCCTGGTCAGCCGCGTGTAACAACTGTACGTCAAGACAATTATATACGTCAAAGTCACTTACGCAACAGGTTTATGACGGCTCAGTCTACAGCAAATGCTATGGTTGGTAATTGAGGGTGGCCGATACAGCGTGACACGGTGATACATCACCTGCGAGAACCCGGGATTCGCTGTCGTCGTCCTGCTTGGTGCCAGACTCTCACCCAACGTCATCGCATTTTTGCATAAACGGACGTCCATTCAGGCACTATGAAAAACTGGATTTTCCATAGAATTACATAGAGGCAAATATGAGTGACCTGCCACCATATTCCAAGTATCCTGATACATCCCCCTGATTTCATTTCCATTTCCATTTCGTATTCCATTTCGTACTAATCCGTAAATCTCTAATAAGAACAGATCCTTTCCAAGCACTATCAAAACCTTAACCCTTTCCCAAACAAGACCTGGTTTTGACATACCTCATTGAAAAGACTTGGGAAAACATTGAGGCAAAAGAAGAAAATGCTTATAATCAGCATTTTCTCCTTTTGCCTCAATATTTTTTTGACTTTTTTTTCACAAATTTTAACTTATCGTCCATTTTGTCATCTGTAGGGGCTTTAAAATTGGGCCACCCTAAGATTTTGTAGTTTGGGAAAGGGTAAAACATGCCACCAGTATCAGAAGCTTAGGCACCCGGATTGGTATCCATAAAGCCGGAGCTGTCTGTCAACACTGAAGTTTCAATTTCTTGCCACAGCAAGTACACTCTATGGATCAACCCAAAATTGCTTGGAAAGGGTTAAAAATCTGAAAAAAATGTTTAAATATTTATACTGTTTCAAAAAGTTATTCAACTGCAAAATCATCAAAAAAGTAGGGTAGTTCAACTTCACTAGTTATTACCCTTTCCCAAACAAGTCCTGCGGCAGTATTCACCAACATTTCTAAATTGATTGTCTTAAGCAAGATTACATTGAAATATCATAGTGAGAGTACAATGTATTGAGATAGAATGTTAGATTTCAATAATCAACACCTAGCTGCACTCACAGTGTATAATCACGTGACTCTGAATTTCCAATAATCTTCAATATCTTTTTTAATACTTGCCAAATTTGAATTCGGTTTGAAGCAGAGAATGTTGAAATATGCCAGGAATAAGCTGAATGTGTTGGATTTTTGAAAAATCAACTGATAAATAAGTTATTGAAGATAAACCAAAACTTTGGTTTATCTTCAATAACTTTTTTATCAGTTGATTTTTCAAATATAAGCCACGTCCATCTAATGCTTGACGTCTGTCCACATTCTCTGCTTCAAACCGAATTCAAATTGGTCCAGTGTTTACAAAATCATTGAAGATTTTCTGAAAATATTGTATCATGTGAGTATCAACCGTGTGCACTTTTCACTTTACAACAAGCTGTAACCTCCTCTGATCCCCTCCCCTCCATCCAAATCCCCCCCCCCCCCCCCCCAAAAAAAAAAGGAAACATGAAATCTCCAAAATATGAATTGCAAAACCAAACATCAAAATAAATCATTTTCATCACCTGTAATTTCCATGTAAACTTTTCAACCCAGCCTATTATAGAGGTTAATCCTATGTGCACAGTACAATTCAGACTGAATAGGACTCTACAAAAGAGATATCTGATTAGGGGCAGCTTATCAGTGACATAAACCCTCGCCCACAATTTTACAACTTTTATTACAAATTTGTAATTCTCCCTTAATACCATGTTTATACATAAGTTTGACTCACAGAAACCCATATAGCGTCTACTGATCATCTTCATCATTACGGTAATTTTTTTTGCTTCCAGAATGGCACTAAAGTGAAAAAAATGCACCATTGATTTCTACAACTTGATGCTATAGGAAACTGACATATTTCTGGCGCCTTTTGTTTCAGGCCTCTCATATACATTCTTCTCCTTTTTCTTCTTCTTCTTCTTAGAACAGGCTAGCTGTTCTTTTTCTTAGAACAGGCTAGCTGGTTATATAAGCTTTTTTATGTCTTCTTCTTCTTCTTCTTCTTCTTCTTCTTCTTCTTCTTCTTCTTCTTCTTCTTCTTCTTCTTCTTCTTCTTCTTCTTCTTGCATACATACTTGGAACTTCTGTCTTGTATGCAATGTGCAGTCTAGTTAATTCTTTGCTTCATCATTTTCTGCATCATGATTGTGTCACAAGGACGTAGGACCGGTGTAACAGTTTATCTTGGCCCCCGGGGGCTAAGCTACCCGTGGGTAGCTTGGCCCCCACCCTGGGTAGCTTGGCCCCCACCTAAAATCTTTTTCCAGAGTCCCCCAAAATACAAAACAATATCTGTTAATGTTACGCCTACTGTTAAATGAAAAGAAAAACCAAGGTTTAATGTGTTTTGGTCAAATTAATTGTACAAATGAATTTGGTCTGGTCCTATTTGAAAGAATATGTTTTTAAGCTATTTAAAAGATTTCAAAATTTTATAACTTACTAGATCTAGGAAGAAACATTGTGTAAAAAGAAGAAATTGCTTATTTTCACCTGCTAGTAACACAAGAAAGGGACGTTAGGCAGTATATATGGATAGATACAAGCAATTTCTACTTTTTCAACAAAAAATTCTGAAACCTTTATCAAATAAGGAGCATCAAAAAGTATCCCTTATACGAATGAAATGCCTAAATCTTACTTTCCATGTTTTCTAATTCATCCATAATTTATGCATCCGTATGGAAAAACTTCACTGCAACTACAAAGTGGGGTATCTATTAACTAGTAACACCAGTCCTATTTGATGGTGCAATCATCTGTTACATTTATACGGATTTAACTCTTTCTAAAACAACAAATATTTAGGGTGTTCCGAAATTAAAGCTATACTGCAGACGATGAAAAAAGATGTAACTAAAGGTAAGAATTGTGAATAATATAGATCTAGCAGAGAAAGCATTGAGGCAAAAAGAGAAAATTCTGATTATCAGCATTTTCTTCTTTTGTCTCAATGTTTTCCCAAGCTTTTTCAATCGGACGCATCAAAACCAGGTCTTGTTTGGGAAAGGGTTAACACTTTTCAAACGACAGAAAATTTGGCTGGCCAAATTTAAAAGCATCCACAGACAACAAAATGGATGCCAATAAAGATACCATCTGTGTACAATGTAATATAGAAATTATTGAGACAAAATGCTGCTTATCAAAATTTTCTTCTTTAGCCAAGACTACTTTCTTGGGGACATCAAAACCAGGTCCTGTTTTGGGTTAACAGCAAATTTTAATACAGATAAGATTTGTGAACAATATAGAACAGAAAACAATGACGCAAAAGGAGAAAATGCTGAATTCAACACAACTACAAAAGTTATAGGATTTCTGTATCTGCAACCCTCGATCTCTACCCTTCTTTTTGGCAATATGTAATTACCAGGCTTTCACAGCCCACTGGATTTTACCCTTTCCCAAACAACAAAATTTTAGAATGGTCCAAATGGCAATGAATTTTGTGCTATATATAGAGTTTACCGTTATGTTTTGATGAACTTTCGGTGTTGTTAATAAATCTCGTAACTAGAGCTTCAATCAAGCTGTAGTTGCAGGGTTTTAGAATTACACCAGTGAAATACTATTGTTGTCCAAAATTATGTCACTGTTTACTTGATAAAATCTAACCCTATTGAAAGGAGTCAGAACTGTTACGGTCATGTATCAGAATTCACCGTTACTCATGTAAAATACCTCCATGTTACAGCTTCAGAAACCTTGAACAAAAAGGAGAAAATGCTTGTTACAGTTGCAGATCCAAAGGGCGTTGATGAGGAAGTGGGGGGGGGGGGGTTCTAATAAACCTCCTCTGTTGCCTGATTATTTCAATTTTCATACAGAAAAGTCAAAAATTGTGTCAAGAATAGAATATCGACCACCAGGTCTATTTGTATGTTGAGCCCCTCACATCTTCTTCCTTTCTTGCATTATTTTCTAGACCCACATTTTGTTGGGCGTCAAAAGAGTCACTGGGAGAGAATTAACCGTTACACAATGTACTACATGAAAATGTCTGAATTTGACATCTGAAAAAGGAAAAGCTTTGAAAAACATTGTTCAAAAACCATTGCACCGGTTAATGCTGATAACCAGCATTTTCTATAATCCCCTATAATGTATTCTACATCTAATGTCACTATACTGACTTTATATACTTATATACATGTATAATAAAATGTTCAATGTTCAATGTTCAATGTTTAAATTTTGTTATTTCAATTATATTTCTTTTCTAGTCTGCAACCTCTTTCATCTGTCACCTGTCTAAAATTTAATTATGTCTAAGCTTAATAGTTTGGCAAAATGATTTTAAAACGACAAAATTACAGAACAATGTACATGTAACAACAATTACTTCTTACCATTTGAGTTTTTCAAACTATCCATACTTCCAAAATAATTTTATTATTGAGATGTGCTAAAATTATGTTCACTCTCTGTAGGTCTTTCACCTATGTACTGTGACTAACAACATGATTGCGGAGTACTCCCTTGTCATTATTGACCAGGGTTTGTTTAATCCAGTACCAGACAGATGTCCTATCCAAATTCAAAGATTCAAAGACAGCAATTTCTAGTCGATGGAGTTTTACATTTTTTGGTCTTTTGGGGCAGAAAACATTGAGGGAAATGAAGAAATTGCTTGTCACAAGCAATTTCTTCATTTTCAACAATGTTTTCCAAAGCCTTTATCTTGTTGGGTGTCAAAAGGTGTCATTATGGGGTAATGGGTTAAGGTAGAATAATTCTAATGGATATTTACTATTGTCGTACATTTTCGACAAATGTCGACAATTTCCGTATCTATTTTTAGCAACAGTATTGCTAAATATAGCAACAGTATTGCTAAATATTACTTCCCTTTGTAATTGAAATTCCCCGAATACACCCCGAATATCTTTTTCTGGGGACTCCTTTTTCTGGTATGATTCTCCGTTTAACAGCACTTTTTCAGAGACATTTTTCGTGTAATTTTATATGATTTTGCTTGATATCATCAGTTTGTAAGTGATTAGAAACTTTGATTTTAATGAAACTGCCTATTTAGGAAACTAATTGTAGTATGTATTATACTCGTTTCTTCCCTTGCTACAGGATGGCTCAATATAACGAGAAACCCTACAGTAGAAGACACATACATGTATTCTAATGAAATCTATATGATGTGGTTAACAAACGCCTATCGTTTGAGGACGACGCGTGGATCAGGTCATCATTGTTCAGACTTTCGCACTCGATTTTCATCACTTCGTCGCCAGCGATCCTTATTTAAATGTGCAAAGTCGTTGTCAGTTAATTGTAACGTGGTTTGATCCGTGATTTGATCCTTCTTTTAGATTCTTTTTCCATTTAAGTCCTTAGATTCAATAAACAATCCAGAAGAAGTGGTATAAGGAAGCTGTTATAAACTATAAAAAGATTAAGTACAGTTTTGTCTTTAGAATTTGCCTTACTTTTTACAAATAGCAATGTTCAATTGGTTACTAGGTAAAGGGTTAAAATGGTGAAAATCATACGAAATCACAACTGATATGTTATCATTTGCCAACTTCTGAGAGTCTTATACAACATGTGGGTTTTAGTTATAAGCATATAATTAGATATGGGCTACGGTACCCTTCATTTGGGGCATTGACTTCTTTTGGGAAAGAAATAGTGCGTTCGAAAGCATGAGGGTACTAAGAATTACCTTTATATATTTTCAATTTTTGACGGATAAAATGTACATATGTGGATTTTATCGTGTTCCTACACATGTAAGAATAATTTTGATATAGGTTTCAGAGAGTGCGCGAACTTATTTCTGGCACTGTCAACATTTGTTTCAGAGGCATAAATTTAAAACTAGGAAATAAAGAGGCTTTATATTTAAATAAGCACGCAGTAATTTAACAAAATATCTCTCATATGCGCACAAAGGTCATATCATTTCACATCAGACCATGGGTAAACATGTTTTTGATAATAAAAACCAAAATTCAAACACATTTAATGTCTTTATGTCCAAAATTCAGATACTTTTTTGCTTTGAGTGGTGGCCGCCATATTGGAATTTTGCAAGTTGGGGGTGGGATAAGGAAAAATCAAATTTCTAGTAAACCTTTGGACGAATTTCTGTCATATTGCACATATAGATGTCTAATATAATGTACTATCAGGCAGAAGTGTTTGTCACCCCAATTTCTTAAGTTGCCATTAGGCGTATTCTACCTTAAGACAAGTCGAAATATTTGATATGATTAACAATATGATTACATTATAATAAAATAACAACCAATTCTTACCGTTAGAATTCTTTGAGCCATCCATATTTCAAAAATAATTTCACTACAATTGAAATGAACTCTCTAATTTCACCTATGTAATGACTAATGACATGATTGCCGAGTACTCCCTTGTCATAATTGACAGGGGTTTAAACTTGAGTGCTAAAAGAGACAATACAAATATTTGCCTCACCTAGATTTTTCAATAACTCGACCATCCATTCAAATAAAGGCCTGACCGACCAAATTTGGATAAACAAATCGACACTTCAATCTACTGTGTTTCACACTTGAAAGTGCAATGTAATCACATTAGAAATCTATACACCATGAGATGACTGATTATTTCTTTTCATTAGAAATCTTCATAGGATTTTAAAGGGTGAAAATGAAAAAAATAGACTTATTATAACAACCTATTACCAGACAGCAAAATTTAAGTCTGTACCAAATTCAAAGATGTTACAGAGGGCAATTTCAAGTGAATGAAATTTCACATTTTTATGGCTTTTTGGGTAGAAAACATTGTGGGAAATGAAGAAATTGCTTGTAACAAGCAACTTCTTCATTTTCCATAATGTTTTCCAAAAACTTTTTTCTTAATGGGCGCCAAAAAGAGTCAATGTGTGGGAATGGATTAACAAGAATATTAATAAAATGGGTCCATAATTTTGTTGTTTTGAAATGAGTTAAGATATATAAACAAATCAGTACTTTAATGTATTGATCATGATCCTTAGCATTTTCTTCTTTTTTTCTTCCAGCTTTCTATTTAAAGAGGTTGGGAAAACATTGTGACAACAGAAGGAAATGCTTTTGATCAGCATATTCTCTTGTTGTCTCAGTATTGTACACAGATCATATCTTTATCAGCAATCATTTATTTAGACGCAGCATCTTTCAGATGGGATTTAGTCTTATTTTTTTTTTTTTGTTTAAGAAATGATTAATTAAACTAGTTTAATTAAATAAGTGAATACCAACTCTGGTCAGAAAATGAAATGGAAAAGTTCTATAAAACTTGTTACCCCTTTCCCAAACAAAACCAGCTTTAGATGTTCCTAACAAAATAGGCTTTAGCAAACTTTGAGGGAAAAGAAGAAAATGGTGATATCCATATTTTCTCCTTTTGCCTCAATATTTTACTATATATTTGTACTATATTTTATATGAATTCTTTCTTTATCAACATCCATTTTGTTGCCTGCAGCAGCTTGCAAATCTGAACCGAGTCTTCATTGTTGTTGATAGGGAAAGGGTAAACATGCCCTCAGATAATTTGCATTGATTATCTATAAATAATTGATGAGGAAAATCAAATCTGATCACACTCGCAAGTAATCTAATGGTGAACATTACAAAAATATGTGACATATCACGCCAAAAGTGATCTTCTGCAAGGTAGAGATTGTGTATTGTGGGATTGACAACATTAACTACAGCCAAATTAGCCCCGCTTTATCCCTTTCCCACACATTGACGCTTTTGGATGCCCCAAAAAGTAAAGGCTTTGGAAAACATTGTGGAAAATGAAGAAATTGCTTGTGACAAGCAATTTCTTCATTTCCCACAATGTTTTCTACCAAGAAAGACCAAAGAATGTTAAATTTTGTTCAATGGAAACTGTCGTCTGCAACTCCTATGAGTTTGGAATATACTAAAATTTTGTTGTTTGGTAATGGGTTGAGTAAGAAATTTTGCAATAACTTTCAGATTTGTTGCATGTACCCTGCCTTACTCAACTTTTTGCCTCAGATGTATATAAATGACTTGTTTGAAAACTTTTTTCCCAAAATTGAACCTAACTCAGCAGAAAAATTATCTGATTTTTTTTTACATTTCTGACCTGAAGTCGGGATAATATGGCTGTTACAGCGTTATCATTGGTTGGAATCATTTTTTTGGAAAAAGTAAAAGAATTCAACAAATAAGTTGTATATCTGAGAAAAGAGCACGGTGAGTTTGGGTACATGCATATGCAGACCACTTGAAAATTGAAGCAGAAATAAGAAATTTATTGCACAATTTCTTACCTGAAGCAGGGCTAATTTGGTCGTATTTGTAACCGCAATGCACAATCATCACCATGTGGAAAGTGTGAAAAGTAACATAAGTAGAGTTGACCAGACTGAGTGTTGACCCTAAGTAGGAAGTAGAGTATATCGAGGGCTCAACGCAACACTGTTGTAACTCCAAATTTTTCAAAATTTGTTTTTTTGCATTTTTAGTTTATTTCAGACATATTACACATACTCTAAAAATATTTTGTGAAAATTTTTATTTTAAAGTACTTTATTTATTAAGTTGGCAAAATGTTGTAACTCCAGATGGATTTTTCTGTTTATGCAACACTGTTGTATCTCCACTTACAACAGTGTTGCATATCAATAGTACTTAACATTGGTAAGAATACCTTTATGCAACACTGTTGTAAGTAAACTTGCAACAGTAATGCATATTTCTGTTATAAATATCTTACTAAGAATGTGAATATGCAACACTGTTGTAACTCCATTTATTATTCATCCACCTGTAAAATTATTGAATTTTCTATGCTATCCTAATTTCTAATTTCTATGGCATCACATATTCATAAATTATGACATCATAGATTATCAGTCGTAAAAGTTATCAAAAGAAGTAAAATTACAGATTACTGGTTTACTTCTTCACGGATGGTAAACAGAGAAACTAGCTCCAAAAAGAGGTAGTTGCATAGAGCGAAAATTTGTAGGTCACGAACACATTTTCTAAAATTATTTCTTTTAACCCTTTCCCAAACAAGACCTGGTTTTGACATCCCTAAGAGAATAGGCTTGAGAAAACATTGGAACAAAAGAAGAAACTGCTGATAACCAGCAGTTTCTCCTTTTTTCCCAATATTTTCTGTGCTATATTTTACACAAACTATAGCTATATCAGCATCCATTTGATCGTCTGCATCCACTTTCATATTGGACCATCACAAAATTTTGACGTTTGGTAAAGGGTTAAAGCGAGTTTTTGAGAAATCCGGCGATGCTGTAATATGAAGAAATGGTCGAAGTTTGTTGTGCATGAGAGTATACGGTATTAGTAGCAGGGTTTTAATACAATCGTTGAAAAACATTTCAAAAACGAAAGTAAAGAAGTTTTTACTTTCGATCTTGAAATGTTTTTCAACGATTGTATTCAAACTCTGCTCACTAACACCGTATATTCTCGAGCACAACAAACTTCGACCATTTCTTCATATTACAGCATCGCCGGATTTTTGAAAAACTCGTTGTAAAAGAAATATTTGTAGAAAAAATGTGTTCGTGACCTACCTTTGTTTACAGATTTTCGCTCTATGCAACTACCTCGGTAGAGGCCGGATGTCACGAGGAAACGAAATACCGTTGACTCTTTTTGGAGCTAGTTTCTCTGTTTACCACCCGTGTTTTTCCAACACAGAATAGATATATCTTGCAAAAAAAAAAATTGGTAAGTTATTTCAGATTATTGAATTGAGATAATTATTCCAACTTGATAATACTTAACTCTCTCCCAAACAGCCGAATATTGGACTGTTCCAACTTTAAAACTGCTGTATACTAGACAAAATTGAGAAAATGTATAATATAGGGAAAATGAGAAATTGCAGATTATTAGCAATTTCTTTTTAGCTCACCTGAGCACAAAGTGCTCAAGGTGAGCTATTGTGGTCGCTTTTTGTCCGTCGTCCGTCCGTCTGTCCGTCCATCTGTCCGTCCGTCCGTCCGTCCGTTCACAATTTCTTTCAACATCTTCTCCTCCTAAACCATTGGGCCAATTTCTACCAAACTTGGCAGGAATGTTCCTTGAGTGACCCTTCTCAAAACATGTTCGCGGATTTTTGATTCGTTAAAAAATGTGGCTGTGGCAGGGTGAAAGGGGCTTATTAGACTTCAAGAAATCATAAGAAAATTCTTTAAAAATCAACCATTGGGCCAATTTGAACCAGACCTTGCATGAATGTGCCTTGAGTCATTCTTTTCAAAATTTGTTCACAATTTTTTTCATTTGCGAAAAAATGTGGCCGTGGCAGGGAGAAGGGGGCTTATTAGACTTAGAGAAATCATAAGAAAATTCTTCAAAAATCAACCATTGGGCCAATTTGAACCAGACCTTGCAGGAATGTGCCTTGAGTCATTCTTTTTAAAATTTGTTCACATTTTTTTTCATTTGTCAAAAATTGTGGCCGTGGCAGGGAAAAAGGGGCTTATCAGACTAGGAGAAATCATAAGAATATTCTTTAAAAATCAACCATTGGGCCAATTTGAACCATACTTGGCAGGAATGTGCCTTAAGTCATTCTTTTCAAAATTTGTTCACAATTTCTTACATTTGAAAAAAAAAATGTGGCCGTGGCAGGGAAAAAGGGGCTTATTAGACTTAGAGAAATCGTAAGAAAATTCTTTAAAAATCAACCATTGGGCCAATTTGAAGCAGACTTTGTAGGAATGTTCTTTGAGTCATTCTTTTCAAAATTTGTTGACATTTTTTTTCATTTGTAAAAAATTTTGGCCTTGGCAGGGAGAAAGGGGCTTATCAGACTTGGAGAAATCATAAGAAAATTCTTTAAAAATCAACCAATGGGCCAATTTGAAGCAGACTTTGCAGGAATGTTCTTTGAGTCTCTCTTTTCAAAATTTGTTCACATTTTTTTTTCATTTGTAAAAAATTGTGACTGTGGCAGGGAGAAAGGGGCTTATTAGACTTAGAGAAACTATAAGAAAATTCTTTAAAAATCAACCATTGGGCCAAATTGAAGCAGACTTTGCAGGAATGTTCTTTGAGTCTCTCTTTTCAAAATTTATTCACAATTATTTACATTTGTCAAAAAATGTTGGCGTGGCAAGGAGGAAGGGGCTTATCAGACTTAAAGACTTTCTATATTTAAATGAAAAAAAAAAATGAAAAAGAAATAATTATGCTGACATTTTCACTACTCTTTTATTATTTCAATCTGCTAGACAAAAAAAAAGTCCTCCATTTAGCCTTTGTTGTAGGTTTCCATTGAAATTCAAGACTCAATTAACTGGAATTATTTCTATAAAACATAATAATTCATGCTCTTTTTTTCTCAACAGGTTACAATTATGTTTTTATATATGTGCAAACCTCGCGGTACTTTAAACCTCGCGGTAATCACAAAATTTACCATGGGGCAAAACTATGCTATCGACGAAAATTATCCTCGTGAGCGTTGATTAGCCTGATCTCAATCTTGACAGCTGACACCAACTAGATGAAAAAAATTAACTAAATTGGTTAGCAAAACACATTTTCAGCGACGATACAAAGAAACTGACCTTTTCCAAAATTTGCTGAACCCCTGATATGAAACAGCTCGTGCAATAAATGCGCAAAGTGCAGGATTTTTGCTGAATTTTGTTTATAATTTCTGCCTTTTCTGCTTCTGTCAATAATGGTTTCAAAATGGCAGATGACGCGTCATTGATGACGTCACAGCTCTTCCAAATAAGGGAGTGAAATAAGGAGGCCCATGCAGGAGTTCAGAATGTGTGTCTAAGGTAGACTAAACTTAATAATTTCAAAACAGTTTTTGTCAGACCTCCAAAGTAAAAAATTCTTATCACAAATTTTAGCTTATTCATTTTTTAAATATTTGTAAGTACACATATTTTTTTAGTTTGTTGATGAGGCCCAGAAAGGGTTTTTCTTACTGAGAACTATCTAAATATTCTAAAGGTTCGGCGCTCAAAGCAATTTTTCCTGGGATCCATTTTAAACATTTTTTTTTCTTTTTCACATTCATTGGATGTTGGAAAAATATTAATATAAATTAGATTTTCTATATTCTAATCTATATCCGACAAAAATATTCCTGCTGATATTCTGTGGTACACATTGCAGGGCCTCATATGAATACCGCGAGGTTTCCAAAATACCTATTTTTAGTAACTAGGTCAACATGCCTAAAGTCACGTGGCACAGATATCAATATTATGCAGTACACGAAAAAAATCTCTGTGTAAATAAACTCAAGAGATGTTGATGCAACCATAGAGTTACAGAAATATTGAAAGTAAGGAGTTGTTCTGAAAAAATTTCATTCTGAGATGTTAGTACCACGACGTTCACAAGGCCAATCCTACTTCAAGCCCCAAGACATCAGGGTAGCATTCTGTTTAGAAATGGAGGCAAACATTGCATGGCAAATTCTGTTCAGGCCTTAGCTAGGTCCTGTTCTAATCCACCATTCAAATGGACAAAAGATACCATGGATGAGATCCTGGTGAAGGGTGATCATCTGTGTGATAAGGTTAAATTGCCTTTTAAATACAAGTACTGGTCAAGCGATGACGTTCCTTCATCTTTAAATGAGCTAACAAGTCATAAGGAACAGCCACTCCATGGAGTACATGGAATTTCAGTTTGGTTTTTTGTGAAACCATTTTACTGTATAAACAATGTGCTTAACGAGGTACTGAAAACTGACAATTCATACTGTATTTTTACGGTAGGGAAGAGTGATCCTTCTTACGCATGTGCATTAATGAAAATTGGAAAATGTTACTACTGCTTTGACCCTCACAGTAGGGATAAATTGGGGATGCCCACTGCTGATGGCTTTTCAACTCTGACAGAATTTGATACCGTGGAATGTTTGGAAGCCTTTATTTTCAGACTGTCTGATTTATTTTTTAATGACTTAAATGATATTCTATTTGAAATCTGGAAAATGACCTCAAACCTTGATATCGAAACTGATACCAGAAGTGATATCAGTTCTGATATCAGCGAGTGTGAAGGTTTCAGCAACAACAGTGAAGCTGAAAGTGTGGCAACAAGCAAATTATATGCAGCTAATGAACAACTTAACAAGCTTCAGTATAACAACTTCTTGGATATTTCAGAAGTTAGCAGTATTTCTATAGATAATACAGATTTGAATGAAACTCTCTTAGAAGAAGCATTAATTGAAGTAAATAATAGTGCCCATTCCATATGAACTCCTTTAATGCAAATGTTTTCATGCAAGTTGCATTTCACCAAAGATCAACATATTTAACAAAAGTCATGATAGTGAGACTCAGTTAAATGAAGGCTTGATAGGTGAAAGTAATGATAGTGAGTCTCAGTTAAACAAGAGCCGTCAGAGACGGACAATGCTCCCCGAATAAGGCATTGTCACAATAAATATATGCCATGCAGAGCTAATATAAAGCTAACAAATGTTAAGCCCCCTTTTTCCATGACATATTTTGTATACGCAAATTTTAAATAGTTTATTGTCAAGGGCATTTGATTTGCTACTCAAATATGAAATTTCATCAAATTCTGACCATTAGACTAGGAGAAATTAGAGAAAAACTGTATTTAACCTTAAGTCCCCTTTTCCCATGACGAGGCCTCAAATCAAAAAACCGGGAAAAGTAGATCGGCATTTTGTCATAGGGTGTTCACATGGTAAGTTTCATTTGATTTGGCCCAAGGGTTATGGAGAAATCGCTTCGGACGGACGGAATGACAGACGGACGGACAGACGAAGCGGCGACTATATGCTCTCCCTTCGGGGAGCATAATAAGGGTTGATAGGTGAAAAGAATGATAGTGAGTCTCGGTTAAATAAGGGTTGATAGGTGAATGTAATGATAATGAGTTTCAGTTGAATGAAGGCTTGAATGGAGAACGAAATGATAGTGAGTCTCAGTTGAATGAAGGTTTGATTGGTGAAAGTAATGATAGTGAGTCTCAGTTGAATGAAGGCTTGAATGGAGAAAGTAATGATAGTGAGTCTCAGTTAAATGAAGGTTTGATTGGTTAAAATAAATGATAGCGAGTCTCAGTTGAATTAAGGCTTGAATGGAGAAAGTAATGATAGTAAGTCTCAGTTGAATGAAGGTTTGATTGTTTGAAATAAGTGATAGTGAGTCTCAGTTAAATGAAGGCTTGGATGGAGAAAGTAATGATAGTGAGTCTCAGTTGAATGAAGGTTTGTTGGGAGAAAGTAATGATAGTGAGTCTCAGTTGAATGAAGGTTTTATTGGAGATAGTAATGATAGTGAGTCTCAGTTGAATGAAGGCTTGAATGGAGAAAGTAATGATAGTGAGTCTCAGTTAAATGATGGCTTGATTGTTGAAAGTAATGATAGCGAGTCTCAGTTGATTTTTAGCTCCACTGGCCGAAGGCCAGCGGGGCTTATGTCATGGCCCTGTGTCCGTCGTGCGTCCGTCCGTCCGTCCGTCCATGCGTCAACTTTTTAGCTCCACTGGCCTTCAGGCCAGCGGGCTATTGTCATGGCGTTGTGTCCGTCGTGCGTGCGTGCGTGCGTCCGGTCGTCAACTTTTTCTTAAAAAATCTTCTCCTCAGAAACTACTTGATGGATTTCAATCAAACTTCACAGGAATGATCCTTAGGTGGTCCTCTATCAGATTCCTTCAATTAATTCTGATTGAACCATAAAGTCTGTAGTTATCTGCCCTTGAATTAAAAAACGGCTGTTTTCTTTTGTTTTCACTCTAGCCACTACAAATATTGATCAATCGAAACAAAACTTGGTCAGAATGTTGGTGCTGATAAGATCTTGCCTGAGTGCAATTTTCAGCTTGATCTGAATATTAAGTCTTGAGTTATGTGCCCTTGAAATTGGCAAAACTACCATTTTTGACCTTATTTTTACTCAAACAACCATAAATATCCACCAATCAACATAAAACTTTCACATTATCTTACTGGCCATAAGATCTTGTGTTGGTGTAATTTTCAGCTTTATATGAATCTTAAATCATGATTTATCTGCCCTTGAATTTGACAAAATTGTTGTTTTCGACTTTGATTTTACACTCTTTACACCCACAAATATTGAATAATCAGGTCAAAACTTAAATAAGATGTAGGTAAAGTTAGGATCTTGCTTTAGTATGATTCTTAGCTAGATAGGAACATAAAATAATCAGTTATATGCCTTTCAATTTGACAAAATTGCTAATTGTGACTTTTTTCTACTCTAACAACCAAACTCACTCTAATAAAGACTGTTGCAAAGCTTGGTAACTAATAGATCTTATATGAATGAATTTTCAGCTTTCTAGTTACTTTGTAATTGCTTTAAGAGCAACACGTATTGAAAAATCTAGTGAAAACTTGTACTTGATATTACAAGAAATTCAGGTTTGACAGCCATTTGCATTATTTTTGGAAAAGGGTTTTTCCCAGAATCTATTTTTAGCTCAAAATCTATTTTTAGAAATATGAAATATTTTGGAGTAATCAATGTTCTGTTAATTTAGATCTGTTGGGAAGAAGGAAAATTTTAATTGCTTGTGACATCCTAAGCTAGAATGTTCTCCCATTTCCTTTTACCCTTTCTCAAATGGCAAACATGTAATTTTACTTTCTTTGCTTCAAGAACCACACATTTTGAACAATCTAGTTTTGTTACTTTCTTTTAGCTCTATGAAACACAAGCATTGAACAATCTAATCAAAACTTGGATTAAATATTACATGAAATTCAGGCCTGTGGAGTGACTCAAGACCTTCAGGTCTTCTAGTTCTTTAAACATCTTCTTCAAAACTACTGGACCAATTTCAACCAAACTTCACAGGAATCTTCCTTGCATGAACCTTTACCAAATTCCTTCAAAAAATTAAATTCCGTGTAGAACTTGAATTTTGATTAAATTAATTAATTTAAATTTTCGAAAAATCTTTTAAAAATCTTCTTCTCCAAAACTACCTGACGAATTTCATCCAAACTTCACAGGAATCTTCCTTGCATAAACCTTTTTCAAATTCCTTCAATAAATTAAATTCCGTTTAGAACTTGAATTTTAATTAAATTAATTAATTTAAATTGTCGAAAAATCTTTAAAAAAAAATTCTTCTCCAAACTACTGGACCAATTTCAACTAAACTTCACAGAAATCTGCCTTGCAATGAATCTCTACCAAATTCCTTCAAAAGAATAAAATCCGTGCAGAACTTGAATTTTAATTAATTTAATTGATTTAAATTTTCGAAGAATGTTTTAGAAATCTTCTTCTCCCAAAATACTGGACCAATTTCAACTTTTCAGGAATCTTCCTGGCATGAACCTTTTTCAAATTCCTTCAAAAAATTAAATTCCGTGTAGAACTTTTAAAAATTTTAATGAAATTAATTAATTTAAATTTTCGAAAAATCTTTTAAAAGTCTTCCTCTCCAAAACTACTGGACCAATTTCAACCAAAATTTACAGGAAGCTTCCTTGTATGAAGCTCATCCAAATTCCTTCAAAAAATTTAATTTCATGCAGAACTTGAAATAATAATTGAATTAAATAGAATTTAATTTTTCAAAAAATCTTTAAAATCTCTTCTCCAAAACTACAGGACCAATTTCAGCCAAACTTCACAGGAGTCTTCCTTGCCAGGGCTTTTTTTCCAGAAATTGTGAAGAGGCCCTAGCCTGTCGTTTTGTGAAATTTCGCGTGAAATTAGGGAAAATTGTGAAAAATATACTTAAATAGGTTTATCTATCTAATACAACATAATTTCAGATTGATTTGACAGGTAAACACCAAGCAGTTGGCTGAAGATGACAAATTAACCCGGATGTTAAATCTAAATAACTTACTGTGTTAATATTTCTTTCTCAAACAATACCAGGTCAAGAAAAGCCTGGGGAAACATTTGTAAATGAAGAAACTGTAGCCTGATACCAACATATGTGCTCCTTTTGCTCTGTAGATCTATGTTCTCAGTATATCTACTGTAATATTTCACAAAATTTTACCTTTTCAGTTTATATATCCTATTATAATGTTATTATAAGACATATGTTTTAGTCATAATTATGATACTTAGCATCCATAAATTTTGTTGCTTGGGAAAGGGTTAAATGGTAGAAAGGATTGTACAAAGAAAAGAAAATGCTCTCTCTCTCCGCTTCTTTGGTGAAAGTCGTCACTATCGGATTAGTGACATGACTGTTACACTGGGGTTGGGATGGGTTCAACACTGTCATTGATCCGGTCGGCACAATCCCTTCAGCCAATCAAAAACGTCGTCAGTCGACCTGCACTCATTCGGTGGAGGTGAAAGCTTCGGTCTTTTTCCTTAAGGCATTACCAACTTTCAGCATTAATATCTCGACGACTACGCCAAATTATTAAAAATGCGTTGGTAGTTGAGAAAGTTTAAATCACATTCTTTAGAGAAAGAGTTTTGTTTGTGAATTTTAGCAATGGATTTTGGAAATATTCTGCCTCAAAAATGGTATCCCGTAACGATAAAAACCGAGGTTGTACCCTCGATGAAAAAATGAAAGTGAGGCTATGACGTCATCCCGACTGATTCAATCTGGGGCCGAAGTCCCAGGTTGGGCGCAGTTATCAATTTCAGCCTCGTCATCGTTCTAATTAGAATTATCAAGAAGATAGTGTGGCATTTTTACAAAAGCTAACAAACTTTTGTGATGTGTCAGTTGCAGCTTTTTGAATAGATTTCGTGTAATATTTCCCATTTCTAGACGTCACGTTTTCCCCTCGCGTTTTTTTTGTTTTGTTTACGCGGTGTCTTATTATTTGCATATGATGCATCAATATACGAAGAGAATAATGTTCTTTGTAATTGCGCTATTACAACATTCTTGATTTCCAATCGTTTTCACATTTAACATTACTGGTACATGTATATCATGTGATAAAGTAAAACGAATTAAACTTAACTCACGTCTGAAAAAATGAATTCGCAAAACGTCGTAATAATTTGAAAAACAGAGTTAGTGTTCGAATAATTAATCCGCAAAATTCCAATCAAACGCGACTAGACTAGTACCCGTCACATAACGATGTATAACAACGCAGTGGGATTTGAAACGGGAACCAATCTATCTCGCGACCTCTCGTTTTTGCTGGGACTTGACGTGAAAATCTAAACAACTTCTACTTTCAATTCGCAACGGCCGCTGTATTTTACAAATCGCTGACTTCGAGACCTGGGTCTGTAAATCGACATTATGACGATCAGTTCAGAGTTTTGATTGGGAATTTTATTACCGATTTTTGTGAAATTTTCTTGCCACAGTTGTGAAAAAACTAGGCTTTTCGCGATTGTGAAGTCACCGAAGATCGGCCTCTACTAAAGAAGGAGAAAAAGCCCTGCTTGCATGCATCTCTTCCAAATACATTCAAGAAATGAATTCTGTACAGAACTTAAATTTCAATTAAATTAATCTAAATTTTTGAAATATCTTTTAAAAGTATTCTTCTCCAAAACTACTGGACCAATTTCAACCAAACTTTACAGGAATCATCCTTGTATGCATCTTTTTCAAATCCATTTAAAAAAATTGCGTGTAGAACTGAAGTTTTAAATAAATTAATTAAATAATTTTTTTGAAAAATCTTTGAAAGTCTTCTATTCCAAAACTATATGACCAATTTCAACCAAACTTCACAGGAATCTTCCTTGTATGCATCTCTTCCAAATTTGTTAAAATAAATAATTTCTGTTCAGAACTTAAATTTTAATTAATCAAATTAATTTTCATTTCCGAAAAATCTTAAAAAATCTTCTCCAAAATGACTTATTGGATTTCATTGTAATTTAGCCAGAATGTTCAATGTACAGTTCCCAATAAGATTCTTTGAAAAAAATTGATTGGTTGAAAAATATGGCTGCTGTGGGCTGGGCTTTTTTTTGCAATATGAAACATATAGTAATTTAATTTTCAAAACCTTTCTCCTCCATAACCACTGATTGGATTTCATTGTGGTGTAGCATGAATCTTCTTTTGATAGACCTCTATTGTGCTCCTTGAAGAATTTCGTAGTCTAAAAGTCTAAAGTCTAAAAGCCAGTGGAGCGATACAGGGCCATCACGGCCCACAGGGCCATCATGGCCCTCTTGTTTATTGGGGTTTTACGCCGTTTTCAACTTCTATGGTCAAATCGCGGCGACTGGAGCACCTAACCGTGGGTTCCTGGTATTTCTCGCACCAGTGCAACCACAATATCCTAACCGAGCCTCCAGCTGCTCTCTCACATAGATGATTCACACCCATTGGTGAGAGACAAATGACTTTTGTCAAATGTCAGAAATGATACTGGCCAAGCCAGGGTTTGAACTCGAGACCCCTGGATTGACAGACTCCGACGTAACCGACTGAGCTATCTGGGCTCGGCATAAAGAGTCTCAGTTGAATGAATGTTTGATTGGAGAAAGTAATGATAGTGAGTCTCAGTTAAATGAAGGTTTGATTCAAGAAAGTAATGATAAAGAGTATCAGTTGAATGAAGGCTTGAATGGAGAAAGTAATGATAGTGTGTCTCAGTTGAATGAAGGTTTGAATTGAAAAAAGTAATGATAGCAAGTCTCAGTTGAATGAAGGTTTGATTGGAGAAAGTAAAGATAGTGAGTCTAAGTTGAATGAAGGCTTGAATGGAGAAAGTAATGATAGTGTGTCTCAGTTGAATGAAGGTTTGATTGGAGAAAGTAATGATAGTGAGTCTCAGTTGAATGAAGGTTTGAATTGAAAAAAGTAATGATAGTGAGAATGAGGATATGAGAGAAAGTGGGACAAATGATGAAGATAATGTACCATTGATCAATTTTGTCAGAAACAGGCAATTTCGACAACAAAACCAGAATGTAAACACTAATCATGAAGAAACACCTCTTATAGGTATTAATAGTTCTACACAAGTAAATGAAGATGGTTCATTTTCACAGGCGGCAATCATGTGACTTTGTTATGATATGTTTTTCTATTGAGTCAAATGAAGAAAATGCTAATCATCATTTTCTTCTTTTGTCTCAATATTTTCCTAAGCCTTCTGTTTTTGGAGTTCAAAACTAGGTCTTGCTTGGGAAAGGGTTAAATGGCAAGATTTAAACTATGACATCTAAGTAATAGCCAGTGCAGCTCATGAACAGCCAAAGGCTTTGAGCGCAAAGCAAGTGTTAATGGTCATAATTATGTGAAAATTTTACAAAAATGTACAAATATGTTGGACCGAGATTTTGAAACAAGATGTGTTTGTGAAACACAAATGACCTGGAAATGGCCATTTTTGTAAAATATTAAGTTTTCATAGAGTAAAGGGTTGATAAGGGTTAACAAATGACCTTAAGGAGGGCCAAATTGCATGGAACAGATAGATATAATTGAAAAGATGTTGCATACCAAATTAGAGCTTTGTATGTCAAATACTTTTTGAGAAACAGCAAGGGTTAAGTTTTCGGAGTAAAAGGTTAAGTTTTCGGAGTAAAAGGTTAAGTTTTCGTAGAGTAAAGGGTTGATAAGGAATAACAGATGACCTTGAGGAAAGTCAAATTGCATAGAACAGATAGATATCATTGAAAGGATGTTACATACCAAATTTGAGCTTTCTATATCAAATACTTTTGGAGAGAAGGCAAAGGTTAAGTTTTCGGACAGATGGACAGGCAGACAGACGGACGGACAGACAGACGGAAACGAGTAAAACAATGTGCCCCCGATCTCTGGATACGGGGGATTAAAATGCTGCAGTCCATTTACAACAGTGTTGCATATTTTTTTCCAAGTTGTTCTTATACAATTTGAATTGGAAAACTGTTGTAAGTCAAGTTACTGCAGTGTTGCATAAAGATTCACAACTTTGACATGAAGGATTTGAAGTGGAAAACTGTTGTAAGTCACATTTTCACAAATATCTTTTTTATTGTTTTATGTTTTCTAAAATTTTGAGTTGTATGTTAAAACTGAAGATTATTAAAATATTATTACATTTATCAACTTAAGCATTTGGATTAATAGAAAAAAAGAAAAAGTTTTTTCATCCTCCTGTAAAATTTTGAAAAACGGAGTTACAACAGTGTTGCGTTTAGCCCTCGATATTATACATAATCTTAATTGAAACAAATCTACAGGTAGTGATTGTCTTATGAACGAATTTTTTATTGAAGGCTGTGACATTATATCATCACATTTAGTTGACATTTTTAACATAATTTTTGACACTGGCGTTTTTCCGGATCAATGGTCAGGAATTATCATACCGTTGCACAAGAAAAATGACATTGACGACGTCAATAATTATAGAGGCATTACGCTATTGAGCTGTTTATCTAAAATTTTTACAGGAATTCTGAATCGTAGATTAACTGTATTTTGTGAGAACAATGATATTTTATCAGACGCCCAATTTGGTTTCAGACCAAAACGGTCAACAACAGACGCATGTTTTGCACTTCTTTCTCTTATACAGAAAACATTGTCGGAAAATAATCGATTATATGCAGCGTTCATAGATTTTAAAAAAGCTTTTGATAGCGTTTATAGAAATGGTCTTTGGTATAAGTTGTTTAATCTTGGGATAAAGGGTAAAATGTTAAGGATTGTCCGAAATATGTACTCAAAAGCTAAATCATTTGTGAAGGTTAAAAACATTACATCTCCTTCGTTTGAGAGTCACGTGGGCCTCAAACAAGGGGAGGTAATGTCACCCCTGCTATTCTCTCTCTTTATAAACGATATCGAACTATATATGCAAGGTGATTATTCTTCTGGGTTGACTTTAGATGACATGGTTATTTTACTTTTACTTTTTGCAGACGATATGGTTATTTTAAGTGAATACCCAGTAGATTTACAACTTAGCCTTGATAATCTTAAAAATTATTGCGATAAATGGGGATTAGAAGTAAATACTGATAAGACAAAGATAATGGTATTTAGGAAAAGAGGTGCTCTCAGGGAAAATGAAAACTGGTCATATAATGGCGAAAATATTGAAATAGTAAACAACTTTAATTATCTCGGGACTACTTTTACTTACACAGGAACGTTTAATATAAATAATAAAATCTTGTCCGAAAAGGCATTAAAAGCTCTCAATATTCTTAGTTGTAAAACACGCAATTTCGATTTTGAGACAAAAACCCTATTACAACTATTTGACGCTTTTGTTGGATCTATTTTGTCTTATTCTTGTGAATTAGGCGGATTTTGTAAATCAAAAAATATAGAAAGAATTCATCTTAAGTTTTGTAAGAAAATTCTAAATGTTAAAAGTTCAACCTCCAACGCAGCAGTTTACCAAGAATTGGGTAGATACCCACTATATATAAATAGATATTGTAGAATCATTAAATTTTGGGGTAAAATTTTATTTTCAGATAATGCAATTATTCAAACAACTTATAAATCATTGCTCGCAAATATTAACAAAGGCGAAAACTGGTGTAATAATGTTAAGAAATTGTTAAACGACCACGGTTTTGGCTATGTTTGGATTGATCCATTTTGTGTCAATCATAAACATTTTCATAAGATTTTTAAACAACAATTGATTGATGAATTTAAACAATGTCTTTACAATGATATTAATACTAGTTCTTCATTATGTACGTATAAATTATTGAAAGAAACAAATGAATTGTCACTCTATTTGAATTCACTTCCACGTAGATGGAGGATTTACTTGTCAAAGTTTAGACTTTCATCTCACACTTTACGTATAGAAACAGGCAGACATGGTCAAAACAGGATTGAACGAAAACAACGTTTATGCTCTGCATGCAATATGAATGAAATAGAGGACGAGTTCCATTTTTTGCTTGTGTGTCCATTCTATAATGATTTGAGAATTCTATACATGAAGAAATATTTTTACACTCATCCAAATATGCTTAAATTCGTCACACTAATGACTACAAGTAGTAAAGCCGTTCTTCTGAATTTGGCAAAATATATAAAAATCGGCTTTGAACGCAGAACTGGTATCGTGTACAATACGTAGTTTAGTTATGTTGTTATAATAAAATTTGAATCCATGCTTCTCTTCCAGGTTGTAGATAGAAAACTTAGTTTTTCGCTTATATGTGACGCAATCCCAGTTAAAGTGGACAATTGACTAAATTTTTTTCGAAATTTTTCATTTTACCATTCACTCATTCTGGACAAATTTTCTTCATGGATCACATCTTCAGCACAAATTTCTCTCGTTTTGTCAACTGGGCTTGCTTAGTTTTGTATTTATAGACTGTTAAATGATCAAATGTGTGCATAAAAAACTACGTATTTTAAATAGACCCCTTTGTGAAATGTGTGTCTAATTTCACATTAAGTAATGCATAAAGAATAATAAATCCGATACATTTTGATGAGTATTTGTTTGTAAAATGTGAATCAATTGACAATATGGGTGAAAATGGCGAATTGTACCTATGCGAATGAAAATACAAAACGGCCATCCTTGTATAATTCCTTTATTTTAGAACGTTGACTACTTCCAACTCTTCTAAAATACACCAAACAACCTTTAATTTTCTCTCGTATTCTTAAACAAAAGCAATGAGTTATTCCCTTAATCGATATACCGAAATGGAAAGTCAATGAGTTGTTACAAATCAACAATAGTTTAAAACTGGTCTGTCCCGAACGTAACTACAGCTCGTCCCGTACATAATATGCTTTCTTTTCTTTAACATCACAGCCTCTGTGTTATTACCTTTTCAATCAAATCATAATATTATCAGTCAATATCCATTTGCCAGACACTTTGTCAAAAAAATTGTAATGAAATGAATAAATGAAAATAAATACAACTCTATAAGCCATATGGGTGTGTTGTTTTACAAATTTAAACTTCCTAGCAAAATTAGTTTCAATTTATAAAAGTTGAGATGTTCGTATTGTTTTGACACATGAGGTATGTGTAATAACTTCTTAATAAAGTGAAATGTTATCCAAAATTTGCTAGACATCCTTACCTCTGATGGATCTAATATACGAAGACGTACGGGACACTTTTTATAAAGGTAAGGTAAAAAACGCTGAAATATTCTTTTTTAATGCATCAATCTAGTGTAATGTAATGGTATGAATATATTCCTATATATATCAACGAAAACCGGCATATTTTGTGGAACTTTCTTCAATATTGTAAAAATAGTATCAATTAAGCGTAATTATAATACCATAACGTTCGAGACTAGTACGAGTACGTGTACAGTCTATTATGTGCATTAAAAGTCTATTTTGCTTAAACTGGAGTCCTTAAGGAACCCAAAACACATAAAATAAGCACAGGAAACGTTCCATTTCAGCAATTTAAAAACTGGAAATTAAAAATTGCCTCGAACGTTATGGACTCGTACGTCACTTTTTAATGTGTACCCAATTTTATTTGGCCTGCTGTATCAATGCTATTATAGTAATCGGCATAATTCTTTTTGTCATATTTGAAGACACTTCGAATGGTGATGTTACTTGAAGAATTAAACTATTTATAGTTACACATTTTTAACTACAGCTACTTTAGTTCTTGCCTCGTACGTTACGGGGTTAAAATTACGGTAAATTGTTTAAGAATGATGTTGATTTTTTAAAAATATTGACAAAAGTATATCAAAATACGACTTCATTTTGATTATATATATTTATACTAAAGTAGATTACGCTAGATTAATGCATTAAATGTAGATTTATGTCAGTGTTTCTTAGCTTTAAAGAAAGTGTCCCGTACGTTTTTGTATTTTGGAGACAACGACTCGAGGCTGTTCTACAAATTTCGGATTACATTTTTTATATAAATCTTGGTATCGTTTTGGAGCTCTATGTTTTCTGTACAAGATTGGGACATTTCTGTTAGGATAATTTATTGTTGAAATTGACATTTTTGGTTTGAAAGTTAGAATTTATACACGGAGACATCGGTTTTTCGTACCCCCTAGTTTGGTTGTCACATGATTTTCATAAGAAATGGAGTTCTTACGAACGTAAATTATAGATAAATATTTTAGTTATAGGTGTTGAATGAAAATAAATGTGATGGGCATTTATATAATGTTGACTATTTGCAGCTAGTACATATTAAAGACCGGAGACATCAATTGTCCCATTTAACTGGGATTGCGTCATGTATAAAATAGTTTGTATGTATGTTTTTGCTTATATGTATAAAACAGTTTGTATGTATGTTGTTATGACGAGAAACTGTACAGTTTAAGTCATTAAAGTATTGAATCTTGAACCTAATCAGTCAGAAACAGAGACGAAGGTATAAACAAGAGGGCCATGATGGCCCTAGATCGCTCACCTGAAATTTCTTGCCTTGTTGAAATAAACATTTTGACCTGTATAGCAGCAAATTAAGAATTTTGCAATAAAACCCCTTTTCCTTAGTTTTTCAAAAGAATGAAACAAAATTCAGCCTTTTCAAAAGTGTTTGCTCTTTTACCCTTTTTCTGATGCCACTGCACTAAGAGCTTTGATATTAATCAAATTCGTATAACAACTTTGAAAGCCCTTCACCCAAAGATCATTCATGTGAATATTGGCTCACTACATGTAGTAAGCCAGAAGATTTTTAAAAATTTGGCCATTTTCCCCTTTTCTCATGCCACGGAAGTCAAAGGCTTTGATGGAATCAAAGTCTCTCAAAAACTTTGAAAGCCCTTCACCAAAGGATCATTCATGGGAAGTTTCAAGAATATTGGCCAACTAGTTGAAGGCAGAAGATTTTTACAAGATTTGGCTATTTTCCCCTTTTCTCATGCCGCAGCAGCCAGAGTCTTTGATGGAATCAAATTCTTTTAACAAATTTGAAAGCCCTTCACTTAAGGATCATTCATGTGAAGTTTCCAGAATATTGGCTTGCTAATTAGGCAGAAGAAGATTTTTAAAATATTTGGCTATTTTCCCCTTTTCTCATGCCGCGGCAGCCAGAGTCTTTGATGGAATGAAATTCTTTTAACAAGTTTGAAAGCCCTACACTCAAGGATCATTCATGTGAAATTTCAAGAATATTGGCTGACTGGTTAGGCAGAAGAAGATTTTTAAAAGATTTGGCTATTTTCCACTTTTCTCATGCCGCGGCATTCAGAGTCTTTGATGGAATCAAATTCTTTTAACAATTTTGAAAGCCCTTCACTCAAGGATCATTCATGTGAAGTTTCAAGAATATTGGCCCACTGGTTAGGCAGAAGAAGATTTTTAAAAGAGTTGGCTATTTTCCCCTTTTCTCATGCCGCGGCAGCCAGAGTCTTTGATGGAATCAAATTCTTTTAACAACTTTGAAAGCCCTTCACCAAAGGATCATTCCTGCCAAGTTTCAAGAAAATTGGTCTACTGGTTTGGGAGAAGAAGATCTTTAAAGAAATTGTGGACGGACGGCCGGCCGGCCGGCCGGCCGGACGGACGGACGACGGACAACGACCGATCACAATACCTCACCTTGAGCACTTTGTGCTCAGGTGAGCTAAAAATTAATTCACAGAAAAAACAACAAAACATTGACTTACCCATTCTGTATTCCCTCATAAATCCGTTGAACGTCATCGTTAATGATTTTGTACAAAACTCTATGCTTAAATCAATGCACCATATGTTACAAAGAAATATTATAGGTAAAAATCTTTGTTTAAGGACCTAGGGCAGATTAACCCATTCCCGAACAAGACCTGGTATTGATGTTCACGACAGAAAAAGCTTGGGATAACATTGTGACAAAAGAAGAAAATGCTGATTAATCAGCATTTTCTTCTTTTGTCTCAATATTTCTTGGATATATTTTATACAAATCCATTCTATATTAAAATCCATTTTGTCATCTGCATTAGCTTTTGAATTGGACCACTCTTTTAAGATGTGCTGTTTGGAAAAGGGTTTACCCTTTTAAATGAATTGGAGATGCTGATTAACCCTTTCCATACCGATTATTGCTTTTGCAAACGTTGAGGAGAAAGATAATCGCAGTATTTTCTCCTTTTTCCCTCTATGTTTTCAATGTTATTGCTTGCAGACTGCCCACTAAGTTTTCCATGTTATTGCTTGCGGACTGCCCACTAAGTTTTCCATGTTATTGCTTGCAGACTGCCCACTAAGTTTTCCATGTTATTGCTTGCGGACTGCCCACCTCCAGTGCTGTATGCTTTCATCATTATCTCAGTGTAACAGATAAGAGGGGGTATTGACATGCTAAATTTGTTATTTCAAATACCAAACCCTATGTTATGGGTACTTCTTTGATTTGTCTCACTGGGAGTCAAATTCTAATGAGTACCCTCAACATAGGGTTTGATGAATGATTTATCATATTTTGCATTTTTAACCCATTACCACACAGTGACACCTTTTGACGCCCAACAAGATAAAAGCTCAAGAAAACATTGTGGAAAATGAAGAAATTGCTTGTAACAAGCAATTTCTTCATTTCCCACAATGTTTTCTACCCCAAAAGTCGTAAAATTTTGAAATTTCAATACATTGAAATTGTTGTCTGCAACATCTTTGAATTTGGACAAGTCTAAAATTTGCCGTTTGGTAAAGGGTTAAAATCTTTTTACCCCCTCTTACCTGTAGCTCCTGATTATCTACAACAGGGCCTTGATATTTCACACATGGATGCCTCCTACAAAGACCTTTCATTTGGCACCTAGCATGATCTTTGACCTTCTTACTTAGGAGTTTGACATACTTTTCGGCTACTTTAACCCTTTCCCAAACAACAAAATTTTAGGGTGATCAACTTCAAAAACTGCAACAAAAGACAAAATGGATGTAATTAAAGATAGGATGTGTAAAATAAGGCACAGAAAATATTGAGACAAAAGGAGAAACTGCTGGTTATCAGCAGTTTCTTCTTTTGTTCCAATGTTTTCCCAAGCCTTTTCTATTAGGGACATCAAAACCAGGTCTTATTTGGGAAAGGGTTAATTTGGCTAATATCTTATGCACTATAAGATATAGAGCCTTGAAATTTCACACACAATCATGTTATGTTCGGTTCAGACCCTTTAGTTTGTCATCTTTCATAAATTTGGGACTTGGGTCTTGAGCTAAGAGTTTGACCCTTTTTTTGAAAAGCTGCCATTAAGGCAAGCTACCAATATCGTCCAAATACAACTCTTATTCAATTTACAAAAACAATTTGTTGTCACAAAGAAATCATATATAAGATATGATTATCAAGGCAGGGTCCTTTTGACCACTGATTTTGAAATCCCTTTTAGAAACAGTGTTAAAGGCTTAGAAAAATATTAAGGCAAAAGAACACAATGGATTTTCATTTACCAGCCTAATAACTCCTACCCAAATACATGTATGTTCTGGTGTTGACATCCCTAACAGGTAAAAGTTTGGAAAACATTGAGAACAGAAGAAAGTAATGATAAACATTTTTTCTCCTTTTCCCTCTTTACTTTCAAGACTGTGACTTAAAATTAAATGATTTCTACTTTCAAAGCATTTACTTTCTAGACTGAAACAGCTTTCAATTTAGAGAGCTATAATTTATGTTAATTCAGAAAAGGTTTTTTAAACAAAAGACTCAGAAAAGGAATATTTTAAAACTTTTAAAAGACTATTCTAAAAATCTATATTAACCACTAGGAATTATAAACCAAGTAGATAGTCTGAGAGACAATACATCATTAACCCATTACCAGACAGCAAAATTCTAGATAGGGCTAAATCTAAAGATGCTACAGAAGGCAATTTCAAATGAATGATATTCACAGTACACTTCCTGGTCATTTAGGTAGAAAACAAATTGCAGGAAATGAAGAAAAAGTTTGTAACAAGCAATTCCTTCATTTCCCACAATATTTTTTATCAAGAAAAACCAATACATGTAAAATATTGTTCACTTGAAATTGTTGTCTGCATCATGTTTGAATTTTGACCAGTCTACATATTTGCCGTCTGGTAACAAGTTAACTTTACCCCTTTTCCAATCAAAACCAGGTTTTGACATCCCTTATAGAAAAGGCCTTGGAAATCATTGAGGAAAAGAAGAAATTGCTGAAAATCAGCATTTTCTTTTTTTCCTCAATGTTTTCATTGTTATATTATTAAGATTTTAACTTTAGTAACATTCCTTTTGTTGCCTGCAGCAGTTTACAAACAAGAGCAATCCAAAATCTTGTTGTTTGGGAAAGGGTCAAATTCCACTACAAATCTAGACAAGAGGACCATGATGGTCCTATATCGCTCACCTGAACCAAAATGATATGAGCAACACTTTAGTTCAATTTAATTAATATTTATGACTAAGACTTTGAACTGAATATGAACTTATGGTCAATAACGTTGTGAAATCAAACTCATCCGAGATCTTATGGTGCCCAACATTGTTTTTTTCAAATAATTGTAGATTCTAGAGTGTAAACAACGTCGAAAACAGCCAAAAATGGCAATTTTATAAAATTCAAGGGCACATAACTCTAATCTTTCTGAAAATCGAACTCATGTGAGATCTTATGGTCTCCAACATTGTGTCAAAGTTTTGTCTAGATTGATTTATAATTGTAGATTCTAGAGTGTAAACGAGGTCAAAAAACGGCCAAAAATGGCAATTTAATCAAATTCCAGGGCACATAACTCTCATCTTTCTGGTCAAATCATACTGAAAATCAAACTCGTCTGAGATCTTATGGTCTCCAACATTGTGTCCAAGATTTGTCTTCATTGGTCAATAATTGTAGATTCTAGAGTGTAAACAAGGTCGAAAACAGCCAAAAACGGCAATGTTGTCAAGTTCAAGGGCACATAATTCTCGACTTTCTGATCAGATCAAATTGAAAATCGAACTCATCCAAGATCTTATGGTCCCCAACACTGTGTCAAAGTTTTGTCTTGATTTAATAATAATAGAAGATTCTAGAGTGTAAACAAGGTTGAAAATAGCCGAAAATGGCAATTTTGTCGAATTCAAGGGCACATAACTCTCTTCTTTCTTGTCAGATCAGACTGAAAATCGAACTCATCTGAGATCTTATGGCCTGCAACATTATGTCCAAGTTTTGTCTTGATTGATCTATAGTTGTAGATTCTAGAGTGTAAACAATGTCAAAACTCGGTATTTTGCACATTCAAGGGCAGATAACTCCTGACTTTCTTGTTCGATCTGACCTATAATCGAACTCATCCGAGATCTTATGGTCATACATGTTTTGACCAAGTTTGGTCAAGATTGGCTTATATTTGTAGATGCTAGAGTGTAAACACGAAATTGTGGACGGACAGACAGACAGACAGACAGACGGACGACGGACAAAAAGTGACCACAATAGCTCACCTTGACCACTTCGTGCTCAGGTGAGCTAATAACCACTAGGATATTAGCCACAAAGATTGAGAGACAGAATTATAAGATTAATAATTAAAATTAAATTAAAAATGAAACAAAATAATCCTTTCCCAAACTAAAGAATCTTAGACTTGACAAATTAATACAAACAATCTGCAGATGACACAATTAAGGTAAACCACATGGTGGAAAATTGTAAGCAATAGTAGACAACATTGGGAGAAAAGGAGTATTTATGCTGCTTATCAGCATATTTGTCTGTGTAAGTTACAGCTCTGAAAACTTTGATAGAAAAGTAAAAGATGCTGGTAATTAACATTTTCTTCTTTACTCTCAATGTTTTCCAAAGTTTTTCTCCGCAGGAACATCAAAACTAAGGATTATTTGAGAATGTGTTAAATAAAGCATTAGGAGTATACAAGCTTTGCACTCATTACTCACTCATTGTGGTTGACGAAGCTAAAATCCTGTAGATATATAACTCAAAATATTAAAGAGGCTATTTATTGATTACCAGAAGGCAAAATTTTAGACTATCCCAAAATGTTGCAGGCGACTATTTCAAGTTGATGAAATAACAGAAACATTAAAAAAATCTTTGCATTTTGGTATGGAACACATTGTGGGACATTAAGAAATTGCTTGTCATAAGCAATTTCTTCATTTAACGCAATGTTTTCTCCAGCACTTTCTTAGGGGAGTGTCGGTGTCAAAAGGCGTTTCTGTTTAGGAATGGTTAATAGATTTGGGACAATTAATCAGAACATTTAAGGATTCTTTAAGATGATTGTTTCATCCTTATCTCTTCAATTATTTTTCTAAACAGTCTTTCGCAAAAGAATGTACAGGTAAGAAAATATGACAAAATGAAATAAACAAATATTTTCATCTTTCCCCATTTTGTCATTTGCAGCAAAGCTTTTGAATAATACTTTCAGTTTTGGTCTGTTGATGGGATTGGTATGCTGAAATATCGTAGATATATAGCCAGAAATCATATTTTGCCCAACTCATGCAACTTCCGGCAGTGGATATGTGGAATCTGATCTATTCAGGTCTGGTCACAGCTGTGAAACCCAACTTCTGAATTTCACAAAAGACCTCTTCAATAACTTGGAATCTGGATACCAAACTGACGTCGTTGTGATGGACTTTTCCAAAGCATTCGACAAAGTTGATCACCTCTCCCTCATTTTCAAGCTATAGCAACTCGGCATCAATCCTCAAATAGTAAATTGGGTCAAATCATTCCTCAACAATCGCTCCCAACGAGTTGCTGTAGAAGGTCAACTTTCCAGTGAACTACCAGTTCTTTCTGGAGTCCCTCAGGGATCTGTTCTAGGCCCCTGTCTCTTCCTCATATACATAAACGATCTCCCAGACTCTGTTAAATGTAATACTAGAATGTTTGCTGACGACACAATTGTTTATCTCACCATCCACACAAACAATGACATTCTTTCTCTACAACAAGACCTCTATAATTTGGAAAAATGGGAGAGAGCTTGGTCAATGGAATTCAACCCCGATAAATGCGAAATTTTGAGAATAACGAGGAAGAGACATCCACTTATTTACCCATACAAACTTCACAACACTGAACTCAAGTCAACAAAGGCAGCCAAATACTTAGGTGTCACCATCACTCCTGACTTAAATTGGTCAAAACACATGGAGAACATTTCATCCAAAGCTACATCTACCCTCCGCTTCATCCAAAGAAACATCAAAACAAACAATCAAAAGGTCAAAGTTGCTGCCTATAACACCTATGTGCGTCCATAATCCGAGTCTTCTCTGATGTAAATACGCTTTTTGATATTTTGATTTTTCGCTATTTATATCAGAGAGCGTTGCTCTTTGAAAATATCAAGAAGTTCGCAACTCGATGTTGCGCATCGTTCACCGTCCGATCTTAAACGATATCCTTAAAGCGCCTGATGGTATCGATAAATGAACCATTTATTATTATGGCTGCTGAAAAAATTACGGCCAAAAAGTATTTCCAAAAGGTTTATAGGCAATGTTTTGCAACAACCCTCACCTGAGCAGCCTTTGTTTACATTGACCTTCCATTCAAAACCAAAGGTTATACTCTTCCAGCAGGCCGATTTGAAATGAAATTTTTGGTCAGGTATGACAAAAAATGATTAATTGATCTATACCCTACAGTGTTTTACCGAGTGATTCGATATGATACACAAAAACAAAGCTTCACTACTTGTAACGTTACCGAACTTTCCGCTGTTTTCAAAGAGCAACGCTCTCTGATGTAAATAGCGAAAAATCAAAATATCAAAAAGCGTATTTACATCAGAGAAGACTCGGATTAGTGCGTCCACAGCTAGAATACTGCTCTTGCATATGGCATCCATGGCAGAAAACCCTTTCCCACAATATTGAAAGGGTCCAAAGGTCAGCTGCAAGATATGTCATGACAGGGGTCTTGCTACCAATTTTTGTTTGGGGCCAGTGAAAGTGGGAAAAATAGCGGCGTTTTTACCAAAATTGGGAAAAACTTAAACAAGTTTGTATTAATACTGTCACTCAGTTTCTGCTGCAAATTATACTGTAGTGATGTAAAATGCATTTGTATACTCTTTTGTTTAAGAATCTACTCTAAAACTGTCTTCAAGATGTTTGTAAATGAAGATGGGGTCTTAACATGGGGCATTCTGAGTCGTCATTGGAAATTTTCACCAGAGAATTGGGGAAAAAAGATACTTTTTGCCATTGGGAATGGGGCTCAATAACGGCCCCAAAATTTGGCAAACAAGACCCCTGCATGAACAACTATAATTACACTCACAGTGTCACTCAAATGCTTAACACCCTACATTGGAAGTCACTTCATGAAAGAAGACTACACAACTCACTCATTCTATTTTACAAGATCAGAGCAGGTACAGTCGCAGTAGATAATAGTCACCTTATACCCACTAGAAATCTCAATTATCTCATCCCCTTTTCCAAAACCCAATACTTCACTAACTCTTTCTTCCCTAGAACAGTGAAATACTGGAATACCCTTCCACTCAGTGTCAAGTCTAGCCCTAGTCTCTGCATATTCTCTGACAGACTAGCGGCAACCAACCTAGTATAAACCAATCCCTGCTTTTATTTTTAACTGTAGCATACTATCTTATTTTACAATTTTAACACTGTAACATATCTTTTCTTTAACAGCTCTTTTACCGGCTATTAGCACACCGTCACCCAGTTATAATCGGCAATCGATTGTTGGGTTAAACAGTAGATGTAGATTATACAGAATTTTGATCATGAAATTGTAATGAAATTCTATCTAGGATAATCCGATAAGGTATCGAAACTAGGAACCAGTGCCTTCAAAATGAATCGATACCAATTACAAGGGACATCATGGTACCGGGAGTAACCGATTCCAAAGTACCGGTGCTCATCCCTACATCGAGCTTTGTAACTTAATCCGCAGACTCTTCGACCCGACCCCTTTTTGTTTGAACCCACTTCACAGAAATCCTGGATCCACCGCAGACAAGGGTTATGAAACTTTGTTCACGTATATAAAGAAGCAAAATCCTAAATATGAACAGATAAAGACATGAAATTCAATGACTTTTTTATTAGTACGAACATATATGGGTACGAAATGACTGTGAGAAGATTCAATGTCCAATCCATGTTTCAAATTTATGAAAGCCTACTTGAATCGAGCAAGTACCTGTATTAGTTTGTTCAGACACTTCCTTAGATGTGTTTTTGTCTCCTGGAGATCGGACAGACATCGTCCAATTTGTTGACACTTCCGTAGGTCTCTAGACTAATTTGAAGACATGGCTCCTCGACTAAATACACGTTCCATTTTCAGCCAATCAAAAGACAAATCGTATGCTTCCCTAAACTGGTACCCTGCAGTTTGTTCTATATTTTCTACATTGTCAAAAAAGAGGAGCAACCAGTAGAAATGTCAACACTGACGAAACGAAACTTGACAAGGAACTAGCTAAAAGAATCATTTAATAAGCAGCTGTGTCGATAGTCTGAACAGAAAACGTTTTACCAAATACGAGTACCAAATACATAAAGGTAACAACTTGCTTACTCCATTCACCGATTTAAAATCTGTACTTGATTTGTTCACAATTTTAAAAGTTGATGTTGACAGATTGTCTAAATGAAAATTTCAGTTTCTGCTAACCGTTTCATAAAAAGGAGAAATTTAGAATATTTATATTTGATGCAGTTCACTCAACATCACTTCACGTAGGACGGACATACATTCCAGCTTGGTTATCGCCAAACAGCCGCTGTTCCATTTTCTCCACTCACTCAGGAAGACCTACCCTTCCCAAGGCCCATCTTGTCAGATGCGCTATAATATGAAGCAATCAGCAGAGCTCCAGATAAGGTGCGTGATTGCGTTATTACGCATTCAAATATGCAAAAACGCATTTCAAAGTCAACTGTGTGCGTCGCCAGACGCATTCAATGTTCAAGTAACGCATTTCGAACAATAGAGAGCGAGTGAAAGTTACTGGTTTCGTGCTAACGCATTCAAATTGTTTCTAATCGTCGAAGAGAATTTTCCCGTTATCTGTCACCGGATGTTTACAAATCACAGCAATTTCGATGCCGGTGCTGTATAGAATAATATGTAATAGAATTTAGCAAATCTTACGGGTTGCCGAATCTTACGAACTATTTATTATATGACACCGTGTCGTTTTGTTAACGTTTGCAAGGTCTGTTGCGTCGCAAAGTAAACAATGTCCAGAAGAAAATGGAAAATCATGTCAGAATCTTACATTTTTTCAAGCAAAGCGGGGAGTATACTGCTGCATCCATAGTATTATTCGAGTTTTATTTTAATCTGTCATTAAAACGGCTGCGCATTATATCCGAAAACATCACGTCGGCGGATCAGATAAGACCCTAACTTGGCTGAAAATTATGACAGACAGAGTTTCTGTGGATGATTTCAGAGCGATATATGTCCGATAATTTGAAATTAAAATGCAAAGTCAACTGGTATTCAGAAAAAGATTGCAAGTACTGTATATGACCATGGTCGCTGGAGGGATCAAAATTTATAAAAAAAGGGGGGGGGGGACTCTTTCTGCTTGTGAGCAGTGACATTTACTGTTTTTATGAATAGTTCATTGTGTTTTACTACCTTGTTTAGACTTCCAATATTTATTTGATAGTTCCACAATAGCGAAATCACTCATTTTGAATACTTTGTTGTATTTTAATACCTTGTTGAGCCATGTGAATCAGAGAAGTACCAATACAAGGAAAGGAAACCCTATAATCAATCACAATGGTTTAGTTTTTTCCCAATGAACCGTTTTTTGTCGGTTTTCTCCAAAAAGGGATTAGACCTACTGGGTTGAGAGTGAATAACTCTTTTGATGCTCAAAGTAGGGAGTGATCACTCTTTTACCCTAAAAATTATCTGGAGCTCTGAATCAGTCAAACACTTGCTGCTCAAAACCTGTGAAAAAATTCTCAAACGTTTGGAAAAACTTGTCTGACAAGGTCTAAATAAATGTCAGTCTGAAAAAGAGTCTGTCGGACTGAAGGACGAAATCAATTGTTACTAGAAACAGTACAGGCTGGCGACCAATTCTCGCCATGTACCAATTCTTGCCAACTATACTGTATCACAGTAAAGACATGATAACTTTTTCCTTCGGACGTTTCTTTGAACGCTTTTATTTTACATCGATTAGGAAGCAAGTTTCTTCAACTTATTTTAATCCCTCTCGATTGGGCTTCCTGGAAATCGGCACCAGTACTCGCGCCTAATATGTGGGCCAATGAGAAGCCAAGAACAACCTCCGCTACAAGGAATCAAACTCGGAACCTCTTAGCTGCAAGGCCGACGCTCTACCTCGTGACTTCAGACACCATATTTTTAATATGATTTATTTTCGGAATAAAAGAAGTTGCTGTCAACAGACATTATGAATTGTATATGGGAAAGGACTCTTTTCAGTCTTTACGGTCAATACCATTGAATGGGTTAGTTTGCGAGAACTGGTAAGCAGCGAAAATTGGTTGCCCGCCAGTAAATTTACTATAAATTGCAAAGAAATCCTAGGCGAAAAGAAGAAATTCTAAAATTACAAATTTATAACTTGTAGTTGGTTTGGTCTAAAATGAGTGAAATGGCACTTGCAGGCATGTCAGACTGTCGGACTGACAGAGAGTTGAAAAGCATCAGTCTGACTGATAAATTGTCAGACATGTCTGATGGACTGACAAATTTTGGGAAGTCTGTATGAGCCGATCTGGGGTCCAACCCTAAGCCCAGCCTTCCACGACTCTCAACTGCTACGCGGTAGACAATTATTCTCCCTGTCCATATTGGAATTTGGACGTGAGTCTCCCTCTTTTGCCTCTATGGATAGAGTGTTACTCTGATTTCCCCCAGTGTTAACTACAATTCTGACAATTGAAAAGTCATGTTTACCACCATAATTGAATTTTCATTGAATCATTTATCAACCCTTTTCCAAACAAGACCTGGTTTTGACGTCCCTAATAGGAAAGGCTTGAGTAAACATTTAAACAAAAGAAGAAACTGCTGATAACCAGCAGTTTCTCCTTTTGTCTCATTATTTTCTTAGCTGTATTGTACAAAAATCCTTTTATTTTCAATGTCTATTTTGTCGTCTGCACTCTGCAGCAACTTTCAAATCAGACCATCCTAAATTTTTGTAGTTTGGGAAAGGGTCAAACATGGGGAACAACTGGTCAGATGGCTCGAATTGGATGTTTTTTACAAGTTAGATTTACCAGGAACACATGGTTATGTGCACAAGCTGTCGGAATATAGCCGGACATCCCATGCTTTAACCCTTTCCCAAACAACACCTGGTTTTGACGTCCCTAATAGAAAAGGCTTGGGAAAACATGGAAACAAAAGAAGAAACTGCTGATAACCAGCAGTTTCTCCTTTTGTCTCAATGTTTTCTAATGCCATATTTTACACAAATCCTATATCTTTGATAACATCCATTTTGTCATTTGTGGCAGTTTTTGAAGCGGACCACCCTAAAATTTTGTCGTTTGGGAAAGGGTTAAGTGACTCATGCTAGATAGGAGGCAGCCAGAGTTTGTTTTGCTGTGTAGCACCATGATGGACAAGTTTTACACTTATATATAAATATTACTCTACTAGATACTGTAAAAAAGGATTCTGTAGATTGATTGTATACATGTTCAGGGTTCTCCTCAGAATAATTTGAAGCCGTAGTGGCAAATTATAAGTATTTGTAAACATTTTGTTCATGCAAATAATTGTGAACAAAGCCATAATGAGAAAAGAAGAAATTGCTCAATTTGAGCAATTTCTTCTTTTCCCATTATGGTTTTATTCACAATTATTACATTTCATATTGTAAGAATACATTATTCATCACTTTTTGACATGAAATGCCTAGAAATCACCATATTTGGTGACCTTTTTTAAGGAATTAAGCTGTATGGGGTACTTTTGAAGCTGTTTTGGCATTACACTGATTTACATGAAGCTGTAGTGGGGCCGATACAGCTTATTGGGCTGGGGAGAACTTTGATGTTTAAGAAAGTAGCATTGTCTCTTCTAATGAATTGATGCCAACTTTTACTGGGCAGAAAATATCTTCTTAAAGGGTTTACCCATTTATTCAGTATTTCTTGTTTATATTTTCACCTTTTTGATGATTAACTTGTCTTACAATGTAGTACATTGGTTCCCTTTAACCCTTTCCTAAAACTTTAACATTTATCTGGGATAGGGTATATTATTCTGTTATATATATACATTTCAGCATCAGCAATGAAGTGTGATCAACTCTTTATGGTATCAGCCATATTCACAGTGTTTGCCGGTCATGCTTTCCTAGCAGATGCAAAGAAAGATTTGTACGAAATTCTTGGTGTGAAAAAGAATGCAAAGGAGAAGGACATTAAAAGAGCGTTTAGGAAATTAGCAGTAAAATATCATCCTGATAAGAACAAAGATCCAGATGCAGAGAAACAATTTGTAGAGATTGCTAAAGGTAATTATGTGATCATATCTTTTTCTGAAAGTATGAATATAATTATTAATATTTCTTTTAAGTTGGTCTACCCCTAATAAATTTGCGTGATGTCGGAAAAATATGGGCGACATCGAAAATATTTGGCGTTGAAACTTTCCACCGCCAAATGTTTATGACAGTGCCGGAATAAGTTTGGATACGTAATGTCGCTGCTCGAAAAAAGTCTAATATTTTATGAATCTCAAAATGGCCACATTAAAGGTTTTCTACCTTGAACCGTTTCCTAATTAAGACCTGAGGCACATTCTTAAGAGCGAGATTTTTTAAGATATCATGAGAATAAAAGAAAAGATTTGGGGGAAATATTGAGGCAATAGAAGAAAATTCTGATTTCCAGCATTGTCTTTTGTCTCAATATTTCTGTGCTATTACACAAGCATTTTCTTCTTTTGTTGTCTGCTTGATCTGTGAAATTTGATCACTGACAGTCTGTAAATTCTTGCGTTATCCGGAAAGGGTTACGAAATGGACACCTCTCTTGTTATTCTATACACAAAATTAGTGTTTCATAGAGAAAAATATTATTCCAAGAGAAAAACAGGTGCTGGTCTTTAAGGACAGATCCTCCATTTATTTCCTACGGTAAGATTTTTTTATTTTTTCTGTACTGATATTTAAATATATATGAAGTAAAAAAATGACTTAAAAACTATAGGTCACCAAGCGAAATAAAAAGTTATTGGATTTCAATGGAGACTACTCTTGTCTGAAATTGCAAAAATGAGGTGTCACTTAAATACCCACAAAAAAGGTTTTCGAAATGAATAGAATTACATAAATAATTGTTAATTGTGTTGAATATGTTTTATTCTGTCTAAATGAGTATCAATTTGGGAAAATTTAGTGATGACTTTGAAATTTTTAGTAAAACATTCTTTCAAAAGTAGTTGAAATTGCTGTTTTTTCGCAACATTTCTGATAATAAAAAATATTCCAGCGGTAAGAATTTTTTTCTTTTTTGGTATAGACATAGTGCTTGGTCATACCTACAAAAACAAAAAAAGAAAAATATATCAAACCAAGCGTTTTTCTTAGTTATAAGTAAAATTTGGTTTACTTTTTGCGGCTCTGTCCGAAATTGTTTCAGTTTTTTTTATCCATTTTCTTCCTTATTACCAGCTCTAGATAATAAAAACTTAACGTGTCATATTTTGTGTCCATCTAAAGCGGACTAGCTCATAAAGGCACCACTTTACTTTTGTTGCTCCAGTTCCTATCGCGAACGCCACATGTTGAACGCGTAACAGAAAGCGAAATCTACCATCCGAGTACTATTACATTTTAAGTGACAAAACAGAGAAAATTGAAATAACCGTAAAGAGTCTTGTCATTTATCAACCAAACATTAACTAAATGTAAAAAATACATTTGCTGAAAAGGCCAATTACTGAAACAGCTTTATTTCGTAATTTTAGGATATGCGCAGTAAGTTGCGCAGTAACAACTGGAGGATCTGTCCTTAATATTTGATTCAGTTGTATGTACTCAAAATTGTATATTCTCTCTTAAAAGAATAAATGGTTTTATCTTTTCTAAATAACCTCTGGTTTTTATGATCATAATTTTAACCAGAAAGGTTTTCTGACAAGACTGAGTGAAAAGAAGAGTTTCATGCTAAGCACAACCATTTTCTTCTTTTCTCTCAATATCCTCTCACATGTATAATGAGTTTTATGACATTTTTTCATAATATTGTTGTTTGCAGCAGCACTTTTCACATTTTGATGGATTTAAAAGTGTGCTGCTTGGAAATGTTTAACCCTTTCCCAAACCACACTCAGTTCTAGCCCATTACCAAATGACAAAGTATTAGACTGGCCCAAATTCAAAGATGTTGCAGACAGCAAAATTCAAATGAATGAAGTTTAGTTTTTGCTTTTATTGGAAGAAAACATTGTTGGAAATAGAGATATTGCTTGTCATAATCAATTTCTTCATTTTCCACAATGTTTTCCTGACCCATTTTCTTGTGGGGAGTCAAAAATAGTCAATGTGTGGTAATGGGTTAAGACACAGATCTTTGGAATTCACTAGGGTGAAAGAAGAAAATGCTGATAGTTTTCTCCTATTGCCTCAATATTTTTGTTCTATATTGTACATCTTTCAAATCTGCAACATTTCAGCGTATGAAGTATTATCAGACCCAGAGAAGAGACAACGATATGATAGATACGGCGATGACGGTGAACAACAAAATGGCGGAGGAGGCGGCGGTGGATTCAACTTCAACTTTGACGACTTTTTCAAGGGATTTGATGAGCATTTTAGTACGCATGATCATCACCACAACGGAGGAAATTCATTCAAATTTCATTTCGGAGGAGGTGGCAATGGACATAAAGCACAGTTTTTTAATTTTGACGATTTATTTGAAGACGCTGAAGAAGATGATAGTGATGACTTTTTTAGTTTTGATCCGTTTTCTGACTTTAAATCATTCGGTTTCGGTTTTGACGATGAAGACGATATATTCAATGGTGCTCATAATCATTATGATCATATACACAATGGAAACAATGCTCAACATGTGCATGAACAGCATATGCGGAATCATAAACATGCTCATCAGAGAAATATGCATCAACACCAACAAAATATGCACAGACATGAACAAAATATGCGACAACATCATCAAAATATTCGTGTAAATACAGGAGGTTAGTACACTTAACCCTTTCCCAAACGACAAAATTTTATAGAAATCTGAAAGTTGCTGCAGATGACAAAATATATGTAAATCAAGGTTTGATGTGTGTACAATATAGTTCAGAAAATATTGAGACAAAAGGAGAAACTGCTGGTTATCAGCAGTTTCTTCTTTTGTCTCAATCTTTTCCCAAGCATTTCCTATTAGGGACGTCAAAAGCAGGTCTTGTTTGGGAAAGGGTTAAGAAGGTGGGGATTTTCTGTGTTTCCCTCATAAGTATAAACCTCATACAACATTTTCAAAAGTAGTCAGGGGATTGTTCTCAAAGTTACTCAAATGAAAGGGGGAACTCATCACTCTGCCTCTTAACCCTTTCCCAAAAGGCAAAATTTAAGACTGGTCCAAACGGAAAGCTGCTGAAGGTGACAAAATGGACACCAATAAAGACGAAATTTGTGGACAATTTAGCCCAGAAAATATTGAGGAAAAAGGAGAAAGTGCTGATTATCAGCACTTTCTTCTTTTGCCTCAATGTTTCCCTAGCATATTCTCTTAGGAATGTCAAAATCAGGTCTTGTTTGGGAAAGGGTTAATGAAACCCCTATTAAAGAACAGAAAATGTGAAAGGAAAAGAAGAAATTGCTGATCTGTAATATTTTCTTTGCTGTAAGATAGATATTTTCTACTTTAGACATTAAATATAATTTTGTCGTCAGCAACTCCTTACAATTGGATCAGCCTGAAATAGTGCTCTTGGGAAATGAATGAAAATTTATCCAACATTAAATTTGTGGTACTCAGTCATTAATCATCAAGAATATCTCAAAAGTCAAGTTGAAAGATCAATGTCAAAGCTGTCAAGAAAAAAAGAAGCCTTTTCAGAGACAAATTTTCTCAGCCAAATCTAGTTTATAAAAAGTTTTTAATGCGCCCGCTTTGAGAGATCAGGGCATATTGTTGTACTTGTGTCTGTCTATCTTACTGTCCGTCTGTCTGTCCAAAAACTTAACATTGGCCATTCGGGGTCATTCTTGTTTCACAAACACATCTAGTTTCCAATATTCATTATTACCTATTAGATTACATTCTCGCCATGCAATGGCTATCATTTATTGCAGTCTTAGCCCGTTCCCAAACAAGGCCTGGTTGTGACATCCCTAATAGATAAGGCTTGGGAAAATGTTGAGGCAAAATAAAAAAAATGCTTTTTCTCCTTTTGCCTCAATCTTTTCTGTGCTATATTGGACTTTAATCAAATATTTATCTATATACATTTTGTCGTCTGCAGCAGCTTTAAATTTGGAGCACCCTAAAATGTTGTTGTTTGGGAAAGGGTTAAATACACATCATGCCATGTTTGAGCAAAAAGTTTATCTGTGCTTCGTTTTGCTGTAATTGCAGGTGGTGGACAGTGTAAGACTGTAACACAGAAAATAGGAAATACAGTGATGACACAAACAGTGTGTAACTGAGACGAGAACAATCATACTTTGATGTGATCATATGTATCATCGAACAGACCGGTGGAGGAAGCATTTTGCTTAAATCTTTCCCAAAAGGCAAAATTTAAACCTGATCCAAATCGAAATCTGCTGAAGCTGACAAAATGAACACCAATAAAGACAATTTTTTTGGACAATTTAGCCCAGAAAATATTGAGGCAAAAGGAGAAAGTGCTGATCATCAGCACTTTCTTCTTTTGCATCAATGTTTCCCGAGCCTATTTTCTTAGGGACGTCAAAACCAGGTCTTGTTTGGGAAAGGGTTAAGCAGGCAGAATAGAGTAAGATCAGCCTGCACATGTGTGCAGTCTGATCATATTCTATACTGCCTGCTTAATTTATTTTAATCAGGGTTAGTGGCGATCATTTATTTATGCATTCATATGTAAGGTACATGATTGAAACCGTCATTTTGGTGCAGGCAGTCACCCCATTTTCAATTCAACAAGAAAAGCATTTGATTTATTTCTGATAGTAAGACCATAGCTCAGTGAGTTGTCAATACGGTGATTGCCCAATTGTGTGAGGCATTTTCTATGATGCCTGTTGATATTTTAACTGGTGTCATGCTGATTCTCAAATATGCACTCTTGATCTACACTAGTAGTATCTTTGCTAGCCAAGGTTGAACCCATCTTTGTTTGTATTCACCCTTGTTGGATTTAGTCCGATTTTCTTGAAATTGCAAAGCGCCATTTAGCAGTTGTCCTGCTGGTTGTTTACGTTATTTCATCCATTATTGATGACGTCATTAACGCGCATTGTCTTTCGCGTCATACGTTATGCAGATTAGGTAAAGGTTAGCTGCTTCTTTGGTCGAGTTGTCGAAAGTATAATAATTCGTCGATTAAAGATAGGGAATTCCTGTCTATTGCAGGGAAATTCTTAGGAAAAATCACCCATCTTTGCGTTTTTGAGTTGCAAATGCAATGCTTTTTCCCGCCCGTTGTCATGATTTGGTTACTCATAACAAATGTATCAGTCGACAATCTGATTGGTTCCAGCGAGGTTTCGCTGAAAACATTTTCCAGGACACCAAGAAAATCGGACTAAATACGCCAAGGGTGAATTCAGAAACGACATTACGTCATAGATGTCACCCTTGGCTTGCGAAGATGCACTAGTAGCTACATCCTTCCTTTTATTCAGCATGATAATAGCTAATGATGATCACTGAATGATGCAATCTTTTATTTGTTAACCCTCAGCCTGACCCATATAACAAAAAAATCAGGCTGTTCGAGTTTGATAGCTGTTGCAGAGGAAATAAGAGATAGTGATATTGAAATTGTTTGGATTATAGCACGGATAATATTGAGGAAAAAGAGAAAATGTAGATTATCAGCATGTTCTTTTCCTTCAAAGTTTTCTGAAACCATCTCATTTTGGGACCTCAAAACCTGGTCTGCTTGGGAAAAGGTTAATTTAACCTTTCCTAGACAAGACCTAGTTTTGCCCAATAGAAAATGCTTAAGAAAATGTGGCAAAAGAAGAAAATTCTGATAATGAGCATTTTCTCTTTTTGCCTCAATATTTTCTTAGCTATATCATAAACATAACCTAACTTTATCAACATCCATATTGTCATCTGCAACAGTCCCCTAGTTTGGTCTGCCCTGAATTAGTGTCGTATAGGAAAGAGTTAACAATGATCTCTGATCAGGCAAGTACATGTATATGAGCCAGGACCTGGAAAGAAGTCCTTTAAGGCTTTTGAACCCAACATGGTTCCATATCAGCCTGCTTATTCACACAGTCTGATCAGGAACCATGTTGTTCTCCAATAGCTTCTTTGTGACCTGTAGCAAATGCAAGAGGACAGCATGGGTCCAAGTCAGGCTACACTTATTTACAGGCTGATCTTAAAATATGGCTGTCTCGAATGCTTTAAGGGACCTTTTTCCAGGTCCCGGCTCTTATTTATTGTCAAGCATAATGGTATTTCTGACACTCAGGGTGAAAAGGAAGTTAGCATAAGCTCATTGGTGATAGACTCATCGACTCATTTTCATACAGCACCAAAATACAGTTCTAAAAGAATATTAGTTGAGCTGGTATCTGGAAAAGTAGCCAGTTTAACCCTTTCCAAAACGACAAATTTTAGGGCTGCTGTAAATGACAAAAGGCATAATGTCAAAGATAGAATTTTTGTAAAATATAGCACAGAAAATATTGAGACAAAAGGAGAAACTGCTGGTTATCAGCAGTTTCTTCTTTTGCCTCAATGTTTTCCCAAGCTCTTTCTACAAGGGAGGACCAAACCAGGTTTTGTTTGGGAAAGGGTCAAGCATTTGAGACCAACAAGGTTCCTGATGAGCCTACATATATATTCAGGCAGTATGATCAAGAACTATTTTGTTGTCCCAATAGCTTCATCATGACATGCAAGAACTGTGGGAGAGCAGAGTGGTAATGGATCAGACAGCAATTAGGCACATACTGATGATGACACAATCGAAGTCTCAAATGCTACAAGGATCCTTTTTTCCAGATCCTGGCTCATTTATTACTTATAGTTTTATTTTTATTTATAGACATTTTTTACATTGGTCCAAATTCAATGATGTTTTGGTTAGAAATTTCTCTGAAAGGGTTAAGCTTGCATTAATATTTTCCATGTTTAGTTTTGTGCCAAATGACTAATAGTAGGGATGAACAAGGCCTTTTGAAGAGAATTTTGTAGTTCATTTTGATGTTTTATGTTTTCTACCAATTCCTGATGTTATCTTCTAACACGGTGGAGATTGTGCGTGATGGGATCGATAACGAATACGGACAAATTTGCCTCGCTTCAGGTAAGAAGTTGTACAATATTTTTTTTTATTTCTGCGTCAATTTTCAAGCGGTTTGTTGCATGTACCCCGCATTACTGAGCTCTTTCCGCCGATATACAACTTGTTTGTAGAATCTTTGAACTTTTTGTAGTCGGTTGGGATCGGTTTTTGAGAAAAGTACAAGGAGTTTCCAGATAAGTAATACATCTGAGGAAAGGGCTCAGTAAGACGGAGTACATGCAACAAACCGCATGAAAATTGACACAGAAATAAGAAAGTTAATGCACAAATTCTTACCTGAAGCGTGGTTAATTTGGCCGTAGTCGTTACCATTTCGCTTTCTGGTCGATTGGGACAATACATGTATTTCAGAAAAAGTACCATGAGCTATCTAATATGTCATATATCCGATGAAAGAGCTCGGTAAGGCGGGGTACATGCAACAAACCTTTTGAAGATTGACGCACAAATAAGGAAGTTATTGCAAAATATCATACCAGAATCGAGATTATTTTGTCCGTATTCGTTATCCGTCCAATGATGCACAATTTCCACCTTGCTAAAGAGCAAATAATATTTAGAAAACATGTAGAAGTAAAGGTGATGAATGATGGTGATCATGATTGCTAATCTTTACTTATACCATGATAGATGATAAAGAAAATTAGAAAATGCTGGTCATCAGCATATTATTCCTTTGCCTAAAAATTATCACTAGCTATTTCTGTTAGGAACATCAACAGTTAATTTGAGAAACAGTTCAGGACACATTTGATTTGCTTTGTAAACCGTGTTAACGTAAGCTACATTCATGTTACTGAAAGGTGCCATATTCATATCCTTTGCATGTTTTCATGATGGTCCCGCAATTACTTGTTAAATTGTATATTTATATCTGTAATATTTGTGTTCAACCTATTACCACAAATTGACTATTTGATTCTTTAAAGTGACATTTCACATTTTTTTTTCATCTTTTAAAAGTATGTCTTGATGCAAAGATTGCTTAATCCAATTCCTGAAATTACTATCAGTTTTATGGAGTTGTTATTAATAAGCGAAAAATACACCTTTAAAGTTGAGACAGAAATATGACAAATTCTATATAAATCTGAACTGTTATACACAACAATTTGTTTAATTTTAGCACAAAAATATTCATTTTTCATAAACGGTTCAATATTTTGGCTTGAAATATTCAGAATTTTCATAAGAAAACATGCTCTTTCAGATAGAATAAAAGTAAATTTTATGTAAAAATGATTGAGAAATGTCGCTTTAAAAGATTAAGGTATGGGAAAACATAGAGGCAAAAGAAGAAAATGCAGATAATCAGCATTTTCTCATTTTGCCTCAATGTTTCTGTGCTATATTATTGATACATTTTACCTAAAGTTAGTAATATTCATTTAGTCTTTTGCTGCAGCTAAGCTTTAAAGTTGGACCACTCTAAAATTTTGTTGTGTGGAAAGGGATAACAATCCTCTACTTATCGATTTTACTGAACCTTACCTAAACAATGATCCTATTTGATGACTCAAATAAGTAATATTTGAAAAACTTCAAGGCAAAAGAAAAAGATAATTTTGCTGTCTCTATCATCTTCTCTCTTTGATAGTCTTAAACTGGCATTTGGAGAGAAAAATAAATAAAGCAGGAAAAGTGTAATGTACAACAATTTTATTTATATTTCCTTTGATACAATGTTGTCAATAACACATTATCTGAGAATATTTAAATATTGTTTTGCTAAATTAAAACATTTGATTTGGGTAAATAAATCTAGCACAGACAAATGTTATGGACAATGAACATTACTCCCATTTTCTTCGATACAATGTTGTCAATAACACACTATGTGAGAATATTTACTTATTTGTTATGCTAGTGTTGCAATAGATTTGTTATATAGATTTGCTTGTTATCAGATTGAATAAATGAATTAATACTTTTATGTTTGTTTTGTACTTTATTCATATTGTACATGCATTTTGCTGCTTTTCAACCAAAAAAATCGTAACTGCAGCTTGAAATAAGCTGCAGTTACGATGTTTTTGTTGAAAAGTGCAAACTACTTCAGAGCTACGGGTTAGAAGGGGTAAATGCATTTTAAAAGGAAAAATGTTATCTATTGTTAATCAAATCTTTAGAAATAAAATGTTTATGGTACTTATTTGTATCGTCTCATCGAGAACATTTACATGCAAATGAATACCCGTAACATAGGGTTTGGATTTGAAATAAGAAAGAAAAGAAAATAGAGTGTCTTTACTCCTTCTTATCCGTCAACACATTCCCAGAAGACAAAATTTTGGATTGTTCCAATATGAAAAGATGTTGCAGACGTCAGTTTCAAGTTGATGAAAATTTAGAATTCTTTATATTTTGGATTATAACACATTGTTGAAAATGAAGAAATTGCTTGTCACAAAGAATGTCTTCTTTATTCATAATGTTTTCTCAAGCATTTTCTTGTGAGTGAGTCAAACGGCGTCACTGCGGAGGAATGGGTTAATCTTGACTAACAAAAAAAAACGTAAATCTCCTTCACAGAAGTCTAAATCTTTCCTAACAAATTATTTGAGACAAACGAAACTATTTGTGTACGAGATATCGATAGTTCGAAATACAGGAGACAGAATATTCAATTAACCCTTTCCCAAACAAGACCTGGTTTTGACGTCCCTAATAGAAAGGCTTGGGAAAACATTGAAACAAAAGCAGAAACTGCTGATAACCAGCAGTTTCTCCTTTTGTCTCAATATTTTCAGTGTCATATTTTACACAAATTCTATCTTTAATAACTTCCATTTCGTCATTTGTGACAATTTTAGAAGTGGATCACTGTAAAATTTTGTCGTTTGGGAAAGGGTTAAACTTTTCCCAATCGGCCTAATTTGTACTTGACCAACTTCAAAAATGTTGCGGACGTCAAAGTAAATACTACTGGCTGTGAACGAAAATTCTCTGGTGGTGTGGAAAATATTAGAGAGAATGAAGAAAATGATGCTATTTCTTCACTATCTTCAATATTTTACTTGCGTAAACTTTTAGGTGCGTCAAGAGGCGCCCTTGTTTGAAAATGAGCTTACCCATTCCCACATAACGATTCTTTGTCTCCGCCACAAGATAAAGGCGCTGGAAAGCTTAGTTCTTCAAGAGGCACCCTTATTCAGGGAAGAGTGAACTCATTCTCACATGATTCGTTGACTCCCCACAAGAATACTAGTAAAGGCTTTGGAAAGCATAATAAAATATACGACTGAATGTTAATGAGCCATCTGTTACAGTCATTAAACATTAGGCTTTAGCCTACTTTGAAAATCCGGTCACATGCACATATAATCGGAATTCTGGAAAAATGTCCCTTAACAATTTCCCAAATGGCAAAATTTCAGGGCTGTCCACTTCAGATTGTCTTTTCTTCTTTTGACTCAATGTTTTCCCTAGCCAACTCTATTAGAGTCGTCAAAACCGGGGGAGGACTAAACCATCTGAGACGTAGGCTACCATGTCTCCAGATTAGCATGTGCCTAGTTTTAAGCCTGGTCGGGATCCATACTGCTCTCTCATTGTTGACATCGGTCAAGAAGCCATTAGAGAACAACATGGTTCTTGATCAGCCTGAGTACACGCAGGCTGATCAAGAACCATGTTGGTCTCAAATGTCTTATTAATGGGCCATTCTTCAGATCCCACTTCATAATTATACGTCATTTCGTCGGTGTTATTACAAAATCTCGTAACTACAGGTTTTGCAAAAACGATGCTATACAATATTGTAGGCCTACTCTACGTAAAAATAACGTCAACGTCAAATATTTGCAGAATTATTGAGCAATGCTTCCGCGGCTTCTCGGTATATTTGTCTCCGCCGGAAGTAGAAATAACACTCGATCACTACCCACATTAACGAAATTCCGACCGTCATTGAAATGCAGAAAAACATGAAGGAGAAACAGATAGAGAACACGATACGGGATTTACGCAGATTTTCCGCATTTGACCATGGGTTGTCGTTTGCTTTCCGGAAGTCCTCGCTGGCTCCCACTGTCAGAACGGCGGTCACCGCGGTAACCATCAACAGGAAGATGAGGAAACCAGCGAGCGCTGTCCGCTTCCGGCGGGTCACGGGTCTAACCTGTAGTAGCTGCAGACGGATACTTTCTAATGTCTGAAATGGCAAGATATAAACGATCAGAGCTAGAGATATAATCATAGAGGTCATGCAAATTTAGGCTACAAGTAGCTTTAAGCAAAAATAAAGATTTTTCTTTGTTTCATTTTCAAATCTGAGGCAATGTCCCACTAAGTCGCGTCGAAAGAAAACGTGTAATGTGTTCTTAGCATGCTAAGACCAAGCAGCTCAGTTTCACACTATGATTGAGTTATAATCTGATAATCTGGATTAAACATCCCTAAATATAAACAAAGACCAACAGAGACCCAGAGCAGCCGGTGGATACGAACACTCTCACCAATTTAATAGGTTCCTCATGAAATTTGTCACCTATACAACAGCAACATGACTGCCTATCGGACTAAAAGTATACTCACCGTCATAAAAAAGTAGCCACTTTTCAAATAACCATAATTTTCACAATTCTTAATGTCTTTTTTGTTTTTACACATTCATACACATTCCCAATGGTTCCTTTTTACACTTCAATTGTTAAATGCTTTCATCATGCCCGGAAACATGCCTAGTTGTAATATGGGTTTCAAAACCGTATTTCAGGATATAAAGTTCAATTTTGTTTACTTTCAGCTGTCAGTTTCTGCATAAGTTGACACTGTTGAAGCACAAACAAAAGTCCCATTTCAATTTTACAGTCAATTATTCCTTTGAAATGATAGAGGTCTATGAAAATCTAGCACTATCGGTATAGCATGTCTCAATATTTAAATGTTTGATAAAAACCGGAAGTGGTTGGTGGGTAGAGTGAAGGAAAATATTTTCTTATTCAAGAACTTGCTAACGACCAAGCAGAAACAAAAATTCAACGAATAAAGCATATGAGAGGAAATTGGGGGTTGGTTGGGCTAAAACCGGAAACCGCCATTTTGAAAGGGTCTTGGGTGTAATGAAAATCTTTTATTAGTTACTAATCATTTCGAATAAAAACAGTATCATAATATACACATATTCTTATTCATTTTTGGCCCGTTTTCGGCCCTATATATGGCCGTGCATTTCAGTAGTGTGTTCCTTATCAGTTACGGATTTCCTAGAACTACCACCAAGCTACCATAGCTAATGGGATAATTTGACTGTTTTCGATACTTTCACGAAAGCGTTTTTACAAGCCATGCTTCAATTTTTTTGTATTTATTTCGGTACGTTTATGAATAATCCTAAAATTGCCGACCATTTGCATTAGACATAGAGGATAGTCGTTTGTTTCAGTGTAAGATCGATTTATATTTCATTGAGTGAACAACAGAAAGCTTTATTTTCACGAGTGGCGAAGCCACGAGTGAAAATGTAGCTTTCGTTGTTCACGAAATGAAATATAAATCGATCTTACTCGAAAAACAAACGATTATTCTATTTCTTTAATGCAAAAATAAGACAAAATGCAAACATTTTAGGAAGGATTTTTTAAAGCGCGTCATTTTGCACGTGACTGCTATGCAACGCTTATGATGACGTCATTTATTTGGCCCGGCTTATATGACGTCAGATAGGGTGAAATGAACGAAAGCCGGGCATAAGTTTTTGATAATTTCACTGGATAGGCGGTGAGTTTATCAAAATGATAATCTACCGTTATTTCCCGATAATCCACCGAAAAGCATTAAAGAAAAGTGGCTACTTTCTTATGACGGGGAGTATATTTAAAGTCTGATCTGGAAATATGGACATTTTCCCTATCGAGGCTAAATTATTTTCTTACCTGAAAATAGAAGGTATCTGGCGGAGACGGTATTGGTAGAAGCGACTGAAATTAGAATGAAGACATCTTGTATGAGGTTTATTTAAGAAATAATACGAAAACAAAAAAATAAAATAAATGGTTTGCATTCAAGTTAGGCCTATTTCTAAAAAACGAACTGTTATTGACCACCAAGTAAATTGTTTACTTGATCGTTAATAACTTTTTTATCACCTTATTAGAAGGAAAAAAAACCAAAAACAACCAACAGATTACTGACTTCTTTTTCCATCTTAGACTGTGCTTCAAACCGATTTCAAATCGGTCACGTAGGCCCTATTAACAGAACTATTGGCAATAATAGTAATTGCTGAAATTGTTGCTTTACCTGATTCCCCGCCGTGTAGAATCTCTCGCGAAACTGATTTAGGTAGTCCACCCATAATGAGATTTATGCCACATCGCCCGAATAATTCCGACGTCGCTTGAATCTCATTAGGGGTGTACTACCATAATCCATTACCACACAATGACTCTTTTTGACTCCCTAAAAGATAATGGCTTTGAAAAACATCGTTGAAAATGAAGAAATTGCTTGTGACAAGCAATTTCTTCATTTCCCACAATGTTTTCTACCCCCAAAGACAAAAGAATGTAGAATTCTATTCATTTGAAATTGTCGTCTGCAACATCTTTGAATTTAGACCAGTCAAAAATTGTGTTGTTTGGTAATGGGTAGACTGGCCCCAGTCTGACTGATCTGATTTTTAATAAGATATAATATGTAAATAATGTACATCTAATTTACCACACTATCATACTCTCTGTAAATGTTGATCGGTCTTTTGAGAGATTATAACGAGAAGGGCAGTAATTTGAGTAAATGATTTTTTCCAGCAGGAGTGAAGTACCTTTGTAAATTTATTAATTGGCCTATTTATTCTCACGGCCTAGGAGCCAGGCTAGGTAATGGGTTAAAACGCCTAATGACATTACCTCCAGTGTATCAGAATTTCTAGCACCGATGCCTTCGAATATTCTCGGATCTTATCGTTACAAACAGCCTCGAGGGTCACGATTGGCAACGATGGGATTGGACACGGACACAAACCATTTACCTAAAACTTAGTCTCATAATGGGTGGGCCACATTAAATATCATGATATCATTACCTCGAGTGTATCAGAATGTCTGACAGCGATCGGATTGGACACGGACACGGAACGTTTGCCTCAACGCCGCGCGAATCATTCGTTGCATGAATCTCATTAGGGGTGGACTACCTTAAAAAGCCTAATGTTATTTACTTACCTCGAGTGTATCAGAATGTCTGGCAGCGATGGGGTTAGACATGGATATGAAACGTTTTCCGCATATCTCGCACAGGTTCGAGCCCCTATATCGGACCCAACGTTCCAAACAGCCACGGTGAACTTTTGCCAGGGATCCCTTACACGAACATCGGCTCTGTTCAAGCGTGTCGGCTGAAATGAAAAAAATAAGTCAGCACTTTCTCAGGCAATACTCAGCTTTGACGCATAGATCTATCAAAATTATGAAAAAATCGGAGGAAAAGAGTGAAATGATACATACAAAAATATTACTAGTGATTAAAACCTTACATTGGGTGCACTTTTTTCTCACTAAGTGAATCTCCTACTTGTAATTTGATATACGTGAAATCTGAAACTGAAATTGTTTCATTTATTTGAAGGCGTAAGAAAACATTGTGGAACCGAAAGTAAACAAATCGCTTGTTACAATAGTATATTGCGTTTTTATTCACCTGAAAGGGTGTGGCTAAGCCAAAAGGTTATTCGACGAGTTTACTTCTCGATACCTTGGTTAACATAAGAGAAAAACGTGCGGCACGAGCATGAAAACATTTCCAAATTGAAAGACTGTGCGATTGTAAAACGTGTTATTAAAAAACCTCGTAAATACAGATTGATTCACGCTGCAGTTACAATAATTTGCAATAACACCGACGATTTACCGCTAATTGAAAACGCTGTTTCTCCTCAATCTTCAATGTAATAACCGTTTACTAGGCTCCGCCCTATCTCCCGAAAAAAATCAGAATATATATTCTGATTTTTTTCGGGAGAAAGGGCGGAGCCTAGTAAACGGTTATTACATTGAAGATTGAGGAGAAACAGCGTTTTCAATTAGCGGTAAATCGTCGGTGTTATTGCAAATTATTGTAACTGCAGCGTGAATCAATCTGTATTTACGAGGTTTTTTAATAACACGTTTTACAATCGCACAGTCTTTCAATTTGGAAATGTTTTCATGCTCGTGCCGCACGTTTTTCTCTTATGTTAACCAAGGTATCGAGAAGTAAACTCGTCGAATACCCTTTGTCTTAGCCACACCCTTTCAGGTGAATAAAAACGCAATATACCGGCCGAAAATGACAGTGACGTGGGCTAATGTTTACTACTTGACAACCAATCAACTCTATTCGTATTTGTAACGGTGCAAATCAGACGAATTGATTGGGTTTGCAGCAGAAAACATCAACCTACGTCACTGTTATTTTCGGCTGGGACTATTGTACGAGCAGTTTCTTCATTTCCCACAATGTTTTCTACAAAGAAAGACAAAAGAAAATCAGATTCCATTCACCTGAAATTGTCGTCTGCAACTTCTTAAAATTTAGATTTTTTTTTTTTAAAAGTGTCGTCTCGTAATGGGATAATGTCTCAATCCCCTTACCGCTTTCGTTCCTGGAGAGTTGACAAATCCTACAGACGGACGACGTAGAGCAGCCTAACTCGTGACCACTGGATACAGACGGCTGTTGAACCGGATCAGACACCCTGGATCCGGACTCGACTGTATCTACCTTGTGATATACTGGCAAATGTGTAAACAGTGAGGAGATTAGGACTAGGAAAGCATTGCGGAAAATGAAGAAATTGCTTGTGACAAGCAATTTCTTCATTTGCCACAATGTTTTCAATCAAGTAAGACAAAAAAAATGTTGGATTCCAATCACTTGAAATTGTCGTCTGCAACGTCGTTGAATTTTGGAAAAAAAAAATTTTGCCGTCTAGCCAAGGGTTAATTTCTCCGTTCTCTTACCGCTTTCGTTCCTTGAGAGCTGACATATCCTACAGACGGACGACGTAGAACAGCCTAACTCGTGACCACTGGATACAGACGGCTGTTGTACCGGATCAGACACCCTGGATCCAGACTCGACTGTGTCTACCTTGTTCGTGGTGCTGATGGTATTCTGTGGATCAAAATTGTAATCACTAGAGATATTCTGGCAAAGGTGTAAACAATGAGGATAATTTATATCGCATGAAAAGTTGTAATGTTTTAACCAATTAGCAGACGGCAACATTTTAGACTGTTCAAAATTCAAAGATGATGCAGACGGCAATTTTATATGAATAAAAATTAATGTTACATTTTTTGGTCTTTCTGGGCCGTTTACTAATACACGATGGAAATTGTGCATCATATATGGTCACAGATTTTGCAGTAACTTTTTTTCTGCGTCAATTTTCAAAGGGTTTGTTGCATGTGCCCAGCCTTACCGAGCTATTTTCTCAGATATATGAATTGTTGGTGGAATCCTTTTACTTTTCAAAAAATGATCCCAACATTTTGTCGACATTTGTTATATATTGTTATACATATTATTTTCCAAAATAATCAATAGAAAAGAGAACGTGTTAAAATAGCATTTTCTTCTTTTTAGTCGTTGTAAAAAGAAAATATAGAAAATGTACAGAGGAGGGCGACAAAACTCATCCCAGGTTTTAAAGACCTCAATTATGAAGACAGACTAAGAGCTTTACAATTACCAACTTTGACATATCGAAGAATGAGAGGGGACATGATTGAAACCTTCAAAATTCTAAACAACAAATATGACCAAGAAGTCTCGGGATTATTCACCAATGTACTGAAGGCAGATTCTAACTCCACAAGGGGACACAGTACGAGAGCTGGTACCACAGGCCTGCAGTGGCCTTCAACCAGAAGAGGATCTGTAAGTATCTGTAAGTTGTTTCCGTGGCACTCAGACACTTCCAAACCAACATTCTGACTTCTGTAATATAATATACCTTAGAATAAATTAAGAAAAGAAAGTGCTGATCCGTTAATACTAGTACTTTTCAGCATCCTGGATTCCATTTAGTCATCTCCGGCTTTCACATTGGAGCACTTTTTTGCCGTTTGGGAAAGAGCTAAAGTGAGTGTGGCCAGCGTTTCTTAATTAAAAAATAATTTGCTTACCGTTGGTTCACATTGATTATTCGTTGCACAGGTTTCGCCTTCTGTATTTACGTCTCCGACATCCGTACAGCCGAGCTGACCGTCCGTCGACGCCATATTCCAACGTCAAAGAGGAAGTTGTTTATAATGACGTCATAAGACATGGCGCGAAATTTACTCATTATTTCCTGATTAACGTTTTTCATCTTTGTTCGAAGCAAGGTTGTTTTTACAATTTCCTTCGAGCTAAACATTAGAACTAACTGACCTACCCACCGACATTTCTAAATCGATTGTCTAAATCCAAATTCACTGGTGGTGAACTACAAAAATTTTCGCTACAACAAGGTATAGATATTTTGCGTTTCGTCGGTGTTGTTATACAATCTCGTAACACTGGCACTCGATCTATACATAGTACGAGGTTCTTGTTACTATAAAAAATATAGTATGTAAATAGGTCAATACATCAGATCGAGTGCAAGTGTCTCGTAACTACGGCCTCGATAAAGCTCTAGTTACGATATTTTATAAAAACATCGACGGAATAGGCCTACATTGTTCGCGAAAAACCGCTCCTCGCTTTGGCCGAGTTCACCACCAATGAAATTACACTACATGTCATCTGATCGGGCGAGACGCACGTCTCGACCACTCGTATAGATTGCTTTGTAATTGTAAAGGTAAACTTGGAATAAGAGTTTTTTGGTGAATACCAGCCTGGTTTTAACATCCCTTTTAAAGATAGATCTAGTTTGAGCGAAATTATGAGAAAATAAAAAGCGACTGATTGGCAGCAGCTTCATCTTTTCCACCAATAGCTTCTATACAGCTTATAAACTATAAACTGAATTATTGAACGTGTGTAATCCAATTGCAAATCTGGCCATCCTTAAATTTTGCTGTTCAGCACTGGTGGTGAACTCGGCCAAAGCGAGGGACGTTTTTTCGCGATCAATGTATTCCGTCGGGGTTGTATAAAATATCGTAACTACGGCTTTATCGAAGCCGTAGTTACGAGATTTTATAACAACACCGACAGTTTGTCAGTTTGTCAATACAAAACGGTAAACCCGGACTGTTTTTAGAACAAGTTCATTGTCATTAGATAAAATATCTATAATTTCACATTTAAACGCAAAATATCTATACCTTGTTGTAAAGAAAATTGTTTTAGTTCACCACCAGTGGATATGCTGTAATGTAGGCTATGATTTCGCTGAATGAAGAGTTGCAAACGACATGATGAATACCACATAACCACAACAGACCATTGTGTTTGTCATAGCATAAACATGTCAAAGGACCAGGAAAAAAATTGTTGTTTGATGTTCACATAGTCACTGCATTTTCGGATGCAAGTAAAAAAATAATGGAGGAGAATGACGTGACACAAAACGTCCGAGAATTGTCAATAATTTTGTTAATTTACATGACCAATTTGAATTCGGTTTGAAGTAGAGAAGGTGAAAATATGCCAAGAATCAGACGGATGTGATACGTCTTTTAAAAATCAGCTGATAAAAAAGGGCTGTTTAAAAAGTTCGAAGACTTTTGTTACACTTTTCATTTTTTCCAACATACACCATTATCAAATTTTGCTGTTTGCAGAAAGGTTAGCTTTCCCGCATTTAGATTTTAAAAATACAAATGACTCTAAAATGGCATCGATACCACCTTTTCAAAATGTAATATATCGTTTATATGCATTAATCCTTTAGTATGAATTGGTGTTTGTTTGAAAATGTGGAAATTAATCTCATAAATATTGAAAAATATCGAAAATATAATGTCACATAATTCCCCACCCTATAAATGAGGCTTTGCGAGTTTGTCTGTTATTCGGGATACATAACCAGTAAAACCTTCACATTTCAACTTTTATTTGAATAAGTTATATAGCCCCTTTATCAGAGGTACGTGAGAAAACATTACTGTTTCACATTCACCATTTCCCAAACAAAGCCTGGATTTGGCGTCCCTAATAAGGAAGGCGTAGAAAACATTGATACACAAGGAAATGCTGATTCCCATCATTTTTTCATTTGATCTCAATATTTTCTTTGCTATATTTCACATGAATAATATCTTTACAAACATTCATTTTCTTGTCTGCAGCAGTTTTCAAATCCAGCCTCGATAGCCGAGTGGTGAGAGCACTCGACTTGTAACCCGGAGGACCCGGGTTCGAGTCCTATCCGGGGAGGTGTGTCTTTGGGCAAGACACTTAATTGGCAATGCCCCAGTCTACCCAGCTGTATAAATTGGTAGCAGTGAGATACTTGTAAACAAGGTTCCCACTGCCTTTCTTCTCGAATGCGTTATTGTAGATGCATTTGTAAATATGGTGGTGGGTTGATGTATCTGCAGTAACGATGATAGGATTTATATTCGGTGTAGGGTCTTATATATGTATGTAAAATGCGGTGTAGGGTTAGATATAATGTTGTACCTAGAGATTTCTAGGGTTCGCCATTACTGGCGAACCCTAGAAATAAGAATAAAGAATAGAATAGAATTTGCTCAGTCCAAAATTTCTCTGTTTGTTAAAGTGTTTAAAACTTTCGGAGAATCTTGTGTGTCGGTGTGATGGGTGAATACGCTTGTTTGTAGCACGCTGAAACGAGAAAAACAATCATTAATTTTGTTAAAAACCTTTTCAAAAACTGTATTTATAACCTATCGTAACTTTTCAACAAAATCCCGTAACTGCAGTTTGTTATAAGCTACGTTTCGAGTTAATCCGTGCCTTCTCTAATGAAAATTCGCTCTTTGATATTTGGATGTCGCTATTTACGATAGCGACATCCAAATTTCAGAGAGCGAATTTTCACCAGAGAAGACTCGGATTACGCTTCGAGCTTTTGTGTGTGTGTGTGTTTTTTTTTTTTTTTTTTTTTTTTTGGTTTTTGTTTTGTTGTTGTTGAAAAGCATACATTTTGCAAGGTTTCGGAAGAATTGTAGCGATATCATGGATATTATCTGCCTACTTGCCACTATAACCAATAGAGAAGTAATCGATGATTGGAAAAGGTTCATGGAAACTTTTTTTGTTGTGATAATTTTTAACTTATCATGATACCACTATGTAGGCTACAATGTATCTCTTGGCAGAAATCTTCCACCATAGAAATGAAAACTTACGCCTGGCATGTGGAAACAAAGTCATCTCAGACAATGAAAGCTCAAACAGCTGGTACAGAATGTCCTCAACAACTTTGAGGGTGTCTGGAGACGGGTGTGCGTGTCTTGTCTTCACGATGACGTACGGATCAAAACAGTGGCCGGATGATAGACGTCGTGTACAGCCCCACTTTACAACAAAACGTTTGTAATCCGTGGCTACGATAAAACTTTCACTCGTGATTACGTCGCCTGAAATATAAATGGACCAAAATCTTATTCACGAAATACGAGAGCAATGTACTCGCGGGGGTGTTGTACATGTAGCATTTTGACGGGCCTCCGATTATGTTTATTGTTAACGATCGAAAAATACTTGAAAGCTATAAAATGTACCAAATTTCAAATGAGTTGTTAACCAAAGTCCATTGATACATGCAAAAAATGGACCGAAGTGAAAAAATGGACCGAAGTGAGGGCAATCACGTCACACCAGTGTTAATGATGGCACATTCATGACAATGGCACATTATCTTTAGAAATATCGAAACTATATCTCTAGAAATCTTAAATAATTCTCGTTCTATAGAACGTACCTCAAGTAAAAGAAACAACAATACTTTTGATAATTCATACAGAGGCATACGTCTACAAAACTTACGTAGATTAGCCTAACATTTCTTTTCGGTCTCTGTTAATTTTAAGAACAGTCACTGTTCTATTTCATCCAAATTGGTTTATTATAGGCTATTAAATAAGTGAAACGTTTTAAGGACATGTGTGAAATGTCACGCAGAAGAGACATCACGTTCTAAACTCTTTAGCTTACCCTATTAGCTTGATTAGGAGTAATCGAGGGCAGTTAGCAAACATGATTAATCTACGTGTCATTGTATGTCAATATGGGTTAAAGTGATTAATATTTTTAAAAATTACAAATCATCATTTACTTAACCCTTTCTCACACATAACTTTTTTGGCACCCCTGATATAAAAGGCTTTGAAATAGAATTAGTTTTCCTTTCCAATTTTGATTGTTCTTGAACAAGATTCTACTATCCATGTTGCTAGATAGACATCAAGAATTTTATGACCCAATTACGTTGAAAATTTAGATATCGATCAGGATTTGATGTCTTTCAGATTTTTTGAGATCGCGTTCCATTTAGAAGGCTAAGCCAAATTAACTTTTGTGCAAGATTCAAGAAAAGTAATTATCTCTCCAATTAATTAGTTGTAAAGGTTTCAAAAATGTATAAATCAAAGTGGCAGGTTAGAAAATTTGAGCAGTGTAGGCCCCTATCTAATAAATTGTTTTGTAAATGTTGAATGATGTACATGATTTTATAGTGCAGCTGCACTAGTCTAGTTAATCATTCATTTCGCATTGCTTGGTTCATATCAAAATGTAGGATAAAGGTAATAAACTACTTGGCTTTCAGATAAGCCCTCTCCATAACGACAGAACTTTAGCCCAGTCAAAACTTAAAGGGAGTTTCGGATGACAGGGGTAAAAATCTTTACTTTATATCACAAAAACACTGAAGAAAAGTGGGAAAATGCTGGTTATCAGCATTCTTGTCTTTTTCGTGCAAGGCTTTCTAAACTCACATTGCTGCTTCAAAACAAAAACCTCATAACAGCAGCGCGTTCTAAGCTGCAGTTACGAGGGTTTTGTTGAAAGGCGATGATATCCAGTTGGGTCGTCAATATCTGTCATTGTTTGGGAATGAGTTAGGACTTCGAACTTTATAAAATAACATTCAATAAGTAGTTCGGCCATAATTTATATCAGTCACATTTTTATAATATATTTTATATTATATATTCTTGATCGATCATTATAACCCTAGTTATTATAAATCATTTCATATTTATACATGATAGACCTACTTTAAGATGGCCCAAATTCAGAGCTAATTGCAGGCGACAAAATATATATAATGGTTCTTTAAGAAACTTCATGTATGTTTAAGCATGTAAAAACCATTGAATAAATGACTTCCCCCTAATAGGTTCGGATAATTTACGAACGTTAATGACGTCGTCTGATTAATTCTGGCGTCACGTGAATCTCATTAGGATGGACTTCCTTTGAGCGTTCTTCGTAGACGACGTTAAAAGAAGATGGTGTTTGTAAAAAAAGATTAAAAACCCTTACCGAAACTGTCTTTGAGGTAGAAGACTCCTGGTTTCCCATGTGGTATATAATCATTCTGTGTTGACGTGCATCGGGAACTTCTGTTAAATGAATATTAATCGATTACATTAGACGGAAAACTTTTGAAATTGTCCAAATCAAAGATATTGCATACGACAATATCGACAGAGCGCAATTCTACTTTATTTGGGGTTATTTTTTTGGTAAAAAACATTGTTGAAAACGAAGAAATTGCTTGCCACAAGCAATTTCTCCATTTTCCCCAAGGTTTTCCAAAGTTCTAATATTGTCGGGCGTCAAATTCGTCATTTCATGGGAATGGGTTAAAGCGTTGTAAACAAAATGAAGTAGACTAGGTTACTAGAAAATAGCCTGAACATAGAAGTTGATATCAACTTGGATAAAAATGATGCAATAGGAATTTTGATCAGACTGATCGATCAGGATCGATAAATGACCTGGCAGAGCAGCCCATGCTAATCGAATGGAATGCTCTGCGAGGTCAATTTTCGTCAACTATATTAACGTTAAATACACCATTACAGTTGAGACAGAAATGACACATTCCATATAAATCAGAACTGTTGTCCACAACAATTTGTTTAATTTTAGCACAAAAAAATTATATTTCTCTCGGAAACGGTTCAATATTTTGGCGTGAAATTTTCATAAAAACTTGCTTCTTCAGATAAAAAAAAAAAAAAAAAAAAAAAAAAAAAAAAAAAAAAAAAAAAATGAATGTGAAATGTCACTTTAAAGTTGAATATATATACGACACCACCATCGACACCGCCGCCGTTGCCGCCGCCGCCGCAGCAGCAGCAACAACAACAACATAAACAACTACTACTACTACTATTACTAACCTCCATGAGATACTAATAGTGAGAGCTCCATGTCTGGGTCCCGGTTGATAGTTTGTGACATAATCAGTAAACTGTTTTGCTCCGGACCAGCTACATGGGGTGTAAAACGCAATGGCATACCAGTCACCTAGGTACTGAAAATAAATTTTGTGATCGGTCAAGCTAAAAACGTCCTGGACATCGGCTTAAATATTGACGAATGTAGCATCTTTCAAATTGGAGAAGTCTTAAAAAGTATTGTTTGAGAAAGGTTTATAAGAATTCGGTTATCAGAATAATTATAATGAATGAATTCGGAATGCGATAATATTCCCCCAAAAGCAGCGGTTAATCCATACCTAATATAACGCTGCTTTGGAATTCACGCAGTGGAAAAAACTAAGAACAAGAAGACCATGGTGCTTCTAAATCGCACACCTGACCCAAGCCTGAGCCATAGTCTTGTTCGAGTCAATTAATATTTGTGACTTACGACTGAAAACAAACTTACGGTCACCAATATTGTATTCAAGTTTAGTCTTGATTTGCCACATACTAATTGTTGTTGTTAGAGTAAAAACAAGTTCAAAAACGTCAACTTCATCAAATTCAAGGGCAGATAAGTCAGCAGCTTCTTGTCCAATTACGCTGAAATTCAAGATCACATTGAACATAATATCTAAGGTTTGTCTTGATTGGTCAATATTTGTGTTTCTTAGACTAAGATCAAAGTCGAAAACAGCAATTTTGTCATTTTCAAGGACACATAACTCATTACTTTTTGATCTGATCAGACCAAAGTTCGAATGTTCATCTTCAGATATTATGGTCACCAACGGTTCATCCTGATTAGTCAATAATTGTAGATGCTAGAGTGTACACAGTCGAAAACAGTCGAAAACGAAAATTTTGTCAAATCCAAGGGCACATAAATCACAACTTTCTGAACTGATCAAAATGAAAAGCCAACTCATTCGAAATCTAACAGTCACCAACACTGCGTCCAAGTTTTGTCTTGATTGGTCAACAAGTGTAGATGCTGGAGTGTAAACAAAGTCAAAAATAGTCGAAAACGGAAATTTTGTAAAATTCAAGGGCATATCTCTTGATTTTCTGATGTAATCAATATGAAAACCGCACTCATTGAAGATCTTATAGTCCCAAACATTGTGTCCAAGTTTTGTTTTGTTTTGTCAATAATTGTAGATGCTAGAGTGTAAACAAAGTCGAAACCAGTCGAAAACGGCAATTTTGTCAAAATCAAGGGCATATAACTCATGACTTCGGATTTTACTTAAAATCATACTCATCCAAGATGTTATAGTCCACAACATTATGTCTAAGTTTTGTCTTGATTGGTCAATATTTGTAGATGCTAGAAAGTAAACAAAGTTAAAAATAGCCAAAAATGGTAATTTTGTCAAATTCTAGGGCACATAACTCATGATTTACTACTCCGATCAGACTGAAAATCAAACTCATCCAAAATCTTATGAATACCAACATTGTTGCCAAGATTTTGATTGGTCAATATTTGTAGTTGCTAGAGTGTTAACAAAGTCAAAAAGTAGCTATTTTTGACGTTCAAGGGCACATAACTGCCGACTTCCTGGTCCGATCTGACCCAAATTCGAACTCATTTGTGACCAAGTTTGGTCAAGATTGGTCAATATTTGTGGATGCTAGAGTGTTAATACCAAATTGTTGACGGACGGACAGACGGACATACGATGGACAAAAAGCGACCACAATAGCTCACCTTAAGCACTTCGTGCTCAGGTGAGCTAAAAACATTGAGCCAAATGAAGAAAGTGTTGATAGCCAAGAATTTTCTACATGTGCCGTTTTAATCACAGATCTAAATTCTATTTTGATCAATGTGCTTTTTGTCACCTGCAGCGGCTTTGAAATTGAAACATTTACCCCTTGTGTTACTAATTAGTTGATACTTAACTCGTAGTAATCTGGAGTGAAGTGGTCACCCCTACATTGCAGTGTAATAAAGTGTCGATTTATCAGTCTTTCCGACGAGGTCCCTCTTAGCATGACCTTAGCTATTGAGTGGAACTTCTTGTAAAAATCCAACTTGTCTGAAGCAGCTATTCTTCCCATTGTAATGATAATCACGGTGGATAATCACGCGATTCAACAATTTCAGAAAATCTTCAATAGTTTTGTTGATACGGGGTCGATTTGTATTCGGTTCTAAGCAGAGAAAGTGGACAGACGTCACGCATTAGATTGCCATGGTGGATTTTTTAAAACTCGTCTGATAAAAAAAGTTATTGAAGATCAACCAAACTTTTGGTTGATCTTAAATAACTTTTATCAGCCGATTTTTCAAAAGCTACCACGTGCATTTCATTCTTGGCATTCCTCCACCTTTTCTGCTTCAAACCGAATTCAAATTGGTTTAGTATTAACAAAAATTATTGAATATTTTCCGAATCTGAGTCACGTGTACCACGGTGATAATGCAAGCACTTACCGGTTCTATCATAAAGTCCTTCTGTACGGGCGGGGTTATTTTAAGCCTTTTGTCGTTCACAGACTGCACACCAGCAATGGCTAACGCAAACAGTAGACACCGCATCATCCCGGCACACGTGAACTCTGGTCCGTTAACCGTACACTAACACAGGGAAATGAACTGATACAGAGCTATATAATGTTTCGCGAACTTTTATTTTTTGTACAAGTCATCATTACAGGGGCGGATATAACGTAAGAACAACATGTCAACAAAAACCTCGTAACTACAGCTTTGTTTAAAGCTGTAGTTACGATGTTTATGTTGAAAAGGGGCGATAATTTTGTTGTGCGATTGAATATGGGGTGTCTTACACCGCGTCCAATAACAATTCTCTTGTATTAAATTATGTACGACGTCTAATACAAATAACCATGCGAGTCTAGACACTGATTTTGACGTCCAATACCAATGTTTAATTGTCTATATAGACTCGTGGCTTATCACAAGGAACATACTTATCGTCGGTGGAAGATCAAGACCTCGTAACTCTAACTTTTTCAATCTGTAGTTACGGTGTTTGACCTCCCATGCCCTGAATTTTCTTCTCCGCAAAAGTGTTGCCTGAAAAGGGTCCATATCACTGTGTTTTAAGAAGAGAACAACATGGCTCTCGGTCAAACTTCTGATGTAGACCCATGTTGGTTTCAATATTATCAAATGCGTTTTTCCAGATGTACGCTCAAATAGATAATAGAACGACTCCCCGATTGCCTCTCTCCAAACTACGCCCTTGTTTTATAATATGATTGATAGTACATGAATCCTACCACTCGTTTATTTCAATGATATGCTAATTAGCATAAAAATAAGATAAATATAGCATTAAAAATTCATAAATAATCATCGAAAATGTGACACAACTTTTGTCTCGGCGAATGTGTACGCGTCTGTGATCGATCATCATAATTTAGACCCGTCACGCTAAAACGAGCCTTCTTGGGTATTTAAAATTAGTTTTGCGAAACGGGTTGAAATTAGCTCAGACGTGAAATGGATTTCACATTTGGAATTAATTGATAGGAAGAACATTGTACATGTATATTCAGATATTTTAGATTAAAAAGTTTCGATCCTGGTTAGTCTGCGTTGTCTGGTCAGTCTATCTTTCCCCTTCATTTTTTTAACAAATTAGGCAAAAGTTTGGACCGTTCCAATTTCAAATAGTTTGCAGACGACAATTTCATATGAATGAAATCTAAATTTCTTTGGTCTTTTAGGGGTAGAAAACATTGTGGGAAATGAAGAAATTGCTTGTCACAAGCAATTTCTTCATTTTCCACAATGTTTTCCAAAACCTTTATATATATATATATCAAAGAAAGTCAAAAGAGCCAATGTGTAGTAATGGGTTAAGGAAAGACTTACCAACGTATCTACGAGGGACGGTCGGAAAGTAGTTGGACTTTTGACCAGTTCTCTAAAACCATTTAACTTTTTAACAAAATTCTTTCTACACTGTTTAAACAAATTGTCCATCTGTGTCTATGCATTTTTGCCATGTTAGTAGGATCTTTACTTTTCCCACTATCAACCATGACGTAGACCCACTGTATTAGGTACTGTGTAACCACCGGTATCAAAGGCGCCCTTGTCTCAAATTTCTTCCTAGCAAACATTTTCATCAGTTCTAGACACAAATAAAAGTCATATGGGGTAGGGTCTGGGCTATAAGAAGAGTAAAACAACTTTTGTCATGGGTAATAGTTGATAATCTCCACTGTAGATGCGGTGGTATGGGAGCAAGCGTAATCATGAAGTAGAAAACATTTTTCTTTCCTAATCTGGGACGCGTTTACTTCAGCATTTATTCTTTGTTTTTTATGAGTTACTTCAGAATTGTACTTGGCAATGACAGTTTTTACCATTTAACATGAAATGACTAACTATCAATCCACGTGAATCCACAAAAGCAACAAACATGGCTACCAGCCGAAGGTAACATCCTAATTTTTTCATGGGTGGGGAACCAGCTCGTTTTCATGGCTGCTTTGACTGAGTTTTTATCCCAAGTTCGGAATTATTAACCCACATTAAATCTTCAGTGATAATGTAGTTCAAAAACTTAACTTCTTCGCGATGAAAATGACTAGAATGTTCGTTTGTTTTGGTTACCCCTGTTGTTCCTTTAACAAATTGCCTATGGTACAGTAAACCCCTATCACATATAAGTGGACAGAATATTGTATATATACAACTATCTTTGAAAATAAACTGACCACATTATTGGCAAATGGATGTAGATTCCGCCAATATATAATGTGTTTATACAGTTGCAAATGGAGACACAGCAGCACGAAAAGTCCAACTACTTTCCGACCGTCCCTCGTAGGTCTACATACTTTGTTGAACTTGTTTGGAAAAGGGTTCATGGTCAGAAAAGGAAAATGTTTAAAAAAAGGAGTTAAATCTTGAGAACATAGGTGAAAAGACTAAGAATTACCCCTCTGTCTAAACAAGCTTTGGTTTTTAGTTTCATAACAGTCTAAACGCGTGTAGAAAAGTATTGAGAAAAAAGAAGGAATCGTTGATTAGGCCTACAAGCTTTTTCTGCGTTTCTTTCATTTTTTCCTTGGTTTAGAAGACATGTCTTACACAAGGAACTAAGCAACAATAGTTTTGCCAACTGCATGACTTTTAACCCTTTTCCAAACGGCAATTTGGACTGTTTCGGTTTGGAAGCTCCTTAAGACGACAAATTTGGCATTGGAGAAGGTAAGATTTGTGTAGAAAATAGCCAGGAAAATATTGAGACAAAAGAAGAAACTGTTGATTATCAGCAGTGTCTTCTTTTGTCACAATGTTTTCCCAAGCCATTTCTAATAGGGACGTCAAAACGTCTTGTTTGGGAAAGGGTTAAAATAAAACCTGTCCGACAGCTTCTGCTTGGAATTTGGCTGCGATTGTGATGAATAGGGGCCTAATATAAATAGCCAAGAACTAAGAAAAATCTACTCTGGTCATCGTACTATGCTGAAGTGCCAATATTCTGGAATTTTCAAAAAGCTTACTTTGGCCGTGGTGCGACATAATTTAGGCCAACTTTTCCGAATCAGTATAAAGTCAAACGAAAGGAGTTCATCTTTGATACATAAAATTGAAATAGAAAACGATGTATTATTTTATATTGAGCACTTGTAATTGCATTTCAAAACACGTTTCGAATCAAGCACAGATTTTTACTTCCTTATAGACATAATGACTATTGAATCCTTGGTTAAAAAGAACAAAAAAAGGCTTATTTGTAACCCTTTCCCGAGCAATACAGAATTTTGAGGTCCCTAATAATAGAAATAAAGGATAAACGCTCGTGGATGGAAAAATAATTTGGACAAAAATAGAAATTGCTGCTAATCAGCATGGAACCATTTGCTCATTTTGTTTCAATACTTTCTCTATATTTTTTTCAACAAATTTCAAATCTAAACTGATTAAACCTTTTCAGAAAAGGCTAACATAGGCATATTTTTACTTTCGTTTTTCTAAAGGTTACCATAATTTACAGATTTCTATATTAATTTTCTATTTCCATTATGATTTATAGGCCTACAATTTATTTTGCTTGGTAGTGGTTTTCAAGAAAAGCCAGGTCTCGTTTCCAGAAACGAGGACTAGTAAAAGCCTCTAGCTTCATAATAGGGTTAAGGTACGTTTTGAGGTCCTTGATATTCGAAGAGACTCAAGAAATATGTATACATAGGGCCTACGGGTAACGCCCACTGGATTGAAAAGAGCAAACCTGTGTGTTTAAATAGTATTTTGCAGGACAGGACTAGGGAGCTGCAAATGACCGCCCGATTTCTGTTAGAACTTTGCAAAAATGCATGCTATGCCTAATCCGAGAACTAGTCTGGTTTCAGGCCATGTATTATTATTATTATTCCTTTATTTCCTCCATAGATGAAGAGCATTTTACAGATGAACAATGAACATATATACAAATATAACAAAGTTAATAATTACATGTAGGCATACTTTGATTTTCAATAAATTGATTTGATAGGTATGCATAAGACGCGACGTCAAAAGTTGGGGTACTCGTGTGAAAAACGTTACTCAGTGTACTAAACGGAAAACATTTATTTTTTGTCAACAAACATATAGAATAATTATATACCATCGGGATCCTGTTATTTTGTTCTTTTATACCATATATTTTTCGACTACCTGAGACAACCATAACTGCCATTTTATTAATGCAATGCATGTACAATACAGCAAAAATGACGTTGTAACTTGTAACACTTTACGCTCTGCATCGAAAGGAACAAATATAGGTGTTTTGCGAATTCTTATAACAAACGCGCGAAATTGCATCACAAAAGAGCACTGTTGCTAGCAAAAACATTGTGCGATTTTCACATTAATGGTGTCAACCGGCAGCAAGGTGGTGGCGAAAAATGGCACCGCTAAGTTTTGTAACTTTTTAATTAAATTTCAAGGGTCATTTTTTAAAGCATTGATTTAATTAACATTTTTTAAGATATCTGCGTGATATTTGAATGACAAGATACATTTCAACTATATTTTAATCGACTTAAATATGGTTTAAGATATTTAATTGCAACCCATGTAATTTTACTGTTTTACGGCGTTTCATAAAATGTCCCAGTCACGTAAAATACGCATGAAAACCCGATAGTAGTTTTTTTAAAGCAGCGATTTTTGCCCTTACATTCAGAATTGTCCAAAAATAGCTTGTAATAAAAATACATCTGAGCCATATTTGCGACATGCAAAATTTCGCATTGATTGCGCGTAAAGTAAAGCAATGGTTGTGTTTGAAGCAGCGTTTCAAAAAATGTCCCAATTTGGAAAAAATACGTTAACGTCATTTGCAGGTGACGTCGCATACGCATGAAAACCTGATAGTGTTTTTTAAAGCAGTGATTTTGCCCTTGCATTTAGAATTGTCCAAATATAGCTTGTAATAAAAATACATCTGAGCCATATTTACGACATACAAAATTTCGTAATGATTGCGCGTAAAATAAAGCAATGGCTGTGTTTGAAGCAGCGTTTCAAAAATGTCCCAATTTACAAAAAAAATACGTGAACGTCGCTTGCAGGTGACGTCGCATACGCATGATAGTGATTTTTTTTAAAGCAGCGAGTTTTGCCATTGCATTTAGAATTGTCCAAAAGTAGCTTGTAATAAGAATACATCTGAGCCATATTTGCGACATGCAAAGTTTTGTAATGATTTGGCGTAAAATAAAGCAATGGTTGTGTTTTAGGCAGCGTTTCAAAAATGTCGCAATTTAGAAAAAAAAATGAGTTAACGTCATTTGCAGGTGATGTCGCACACGTTAAATGGTTGCGATCAGTCGTGAAAAAAGGTCTTCAATGAACGATACGCTGTTTAAATACCTATATATCTATTGGAGAATCATTTTCTTGATATAAATTGTTTCTGTATTTATTAATTTGTCTGTAGGTCTATTATAGTTTTACATTGACGTAAAACAATGGAAAGTCCAGAATTTCGACAGTGAATTAATGAAAGATATGCCCATTTTAAGCGTGATATGTAACATAAATTGCGTAACTAAGTTTATCAAATGAACGGTTACTGTAGTTTAATGACTAATAAAGAATCAAATTATACATTGTTTTGGGGATTTATTTGAACTCCCGCAGGTTAAACCGACATGGCCACATCTGTACGTTTTCCCGTAAACAAATGCTTTATAATGCACCTCTCTATGGCAATAGGCCTATGTTTAAATCCGTCAAATTCCGTGCAACGATATTTTAACACAAGTGAGTTCATTCAAATTATGATTATCTATTTAAAAAAGAAATGATGTCACATGTAGATGAATTATAGGAACGTCCGCTTTTCCCTTGTAAAACAGAAATATACATCGTCGTAAATCTACATGGAAATATATGGCCTAGATATTCATGAAGGATAAGTCTAGCTTAATCATTCAATTATGGATAATGCATATTTAATTTTATTCATTTTTAACAATAGATTTGGCATATGGATAAGCGAAGTCTTGTGTTTATCAATAAGTACTCGTATACCACGCACGTAAGGTGTTAAAATGACAAAATTCGACGTTACGTGACGTTACGCTGTTGTACCCCAACTTTTGACGTCGCGTCCCAAGAAATGACATAATTTACTACCATATGGATTTTTTACCATGTTCATGCATGTATATGTTCTTTGGAAGAACATAGAATACATACATTTACATGAGAAAAAATGCAACTTTACCTACTACAGTAATAGTCCATGGTGAAAGTTTTTCCACGAAAGCGAAAAGGAACGACCCTCTATGGATTAACTTTGTAGTATGCGTTTCCTTTTCTAGACAGTATAAGGTCAAATATTTTCAAGCTTTGAAATAAAAGTAACATTCAATTTTAAAAATCTTGGGTAATTGTCTACACCAATTAGACTAAGCAGAGGACTGTCAGCAAAGCCCAAAATGTATCCTAACAAGGAATCAGAGTTGTTCTGTAATAAAAATTCAAAGAGAGAGACTGAAAACTGCTGCATAATATTTGTCATATATTCGGTCCTTGCTTCAAAGACTGCAACATTCGTGCATTTGCACACCAAATGATGCACTCTATTGAAGCTGTACAGAAGACATTTTGGACATTGCTGCCACTCGGGTTTTTCACAATAGTGCTTTGCCAGGTACTGCATGCTAAACAATAGTTTTGGGTGTTCGAGAGCTACTAGCCAACAATTTGCTGGTACCAGTCGTGCGTGAATAGTTTTAAACATAGAAAAATCTATATTTAAATCTATTCGCTCTATCCACTGAGATTCTTCTAAATTGAAAATAGTGCTTTTGCATATTGTTTTCCACTTTAATTTGCACGGGAAATATCCAGAATTCACAAAATCCGTTAAATATCTTCTAAGTTGGTATTTTTCTAAAATACAAACAATGTCACAGATAAATCCCGTTTTACGTTGTGTTACATTATGTAAGTATTGGTAGAGTCTATATATCAGCAATTGGTACGCAATATCATTAGAATGCAGTCTGCACAGTGATCCAAGAAACAACAGTTTTTGAAGATCAATATATGCACATATAGAAGTGAAGCCGAGTAAGCCCTTGACTACATCTGATCTCGATTGCATAGGAAGCTTTTGAATTTTCTTAAGACAGAAATGATGTGTGGATTCTAAGTGATTCAAGTCGCTCTGAGTCAGCCTGTTCCAGAGTTCACATCCGAAGAAAGCGCGGGGTAGTACAACTGTGCGGTATATATAGTTTAGCAGATGTAATTGGGTTGAGGTTTTCGAGCAATATACCCGAGTTAACGAAACTGAAAAGTGTACCCCTAGCTGTCTGTCGGATACTTTCGACGCTAGCTGGTGTGCGTTTAGAAGAACACTGGACTATACCTAGAATGTTTGTACTCGTTTACCTGCGTCAGTTAAGTTTGGTCGAGTTATATTATTTCTCCGTTTGTCGGAACGGTACTATTGATTGTCATCACGGCACATTTTGAGACATTGTAAGAGTAGCGCCATTTGCTTGCGTATCGACTACATATTCCCAAGAGATGGTTTACGCCTCGTTTTGAAAGTGATAATAGTACGATGTCGTCTGCTTGCGTTGGAGCGCACAAAGATAAACTGTAGATTTTGAAGCCGTCGGGGGATGATGACAGTTCGTTCAGTAAGTCATTTATAAAGACGGAATAGAGGAAAGGTGACAAATTACTTCCCTGTCGCGTGCCTTGCATGATACAGTAGGACCTAGATACGAACCCATTTACAAGCACTTGGCTTGAACAACCTCGCAACATATCACTGAGAGTACGGAGGGCCTTTCCCTTGATTCCAAAATGATATAATTTGTACAAGACTCCGTTTATCCACGTTCGGTCAAACGCTTTCATAGTGTCTAAAAAGCAAGAATGTAAGACATCATGCCTTTCATAACAATAGTTTGCTGCCTCTTGTAAGATAAAGGATACCATTTTGCATGATTTGCCTTTTTGAAAGCCATTTTGTAAAGGGCTTATCTGTTTTAAGAGATCGGTAGATTCGATTCTACGTAAGATTATTTTTTCAAATACTTTGGATATAACAGGTATAAGCGATATTGCTCTACAATTATCAGGATTCGTCTTTGATTTCCCATTTCCTTTATGAAGGGTTATCGTAAGACTTTCTTTGAATTTTTTCGGTACACATTCTAGTTGTAGAATTGAATTAAATAGTTTTACCAGGATTTCGATCAAGACTGAGCCCCCATGTTTGAGATGCTCATACGTAATATTATCGTGTGACGCGCTTTTGCCGTTTGGCATCGAGTTAACCACGATAGACAACTCTTGTGGCGTAACCGGAAAACATATATCAATGACGGAGTTATCTTTCTTGTTTGGGTTTAAATAGCTTTCTACTTTCTCATCGATTTGATTTCTAAAATCATTGTCGAATTTCTCATCTTGTGAAAATGAATAGAGGTCAGAGAAATATTCTCTCCATCCTTTTAAGATTTCGGTCGAGGTGTAAACTATTTTGTCACCAAACTTCATCGCCTTAACTTTGGACTCGGAATTTCTATTCTTCTTCGAATTGACGATTTTCCAGAATGTATTCTGATCGACATCTGCAGATCTTTCGATTTTTTCATGCTCCGATCTGTCGAATTCGTGTGCTGCTTTACGCATAGCACAGCGGAATTTACGCTTTGTATGTTTGTACTCATCGTATAATGAACCTGATCTAGGGCGTTTATTCTTCAACCATAGTGTTCGAGCGGCCTTCATTTCCATGTGATGAGATCGCAAGTTATTTGACCAAAAGGGCTTAAGATGCTTTTTATATGAACTTTTGGAAATTGTATTTTCTGCCGTTGTCATGATAATTGTGATGATATCACAATACGCTTCATCAATGTTTTTGAAGTTGAAAACTTTTTGCTGTAAAGCGGACGACAATTGGTGTCGATATTGATCAATTTGGTCGGACGAAGTCCACTTAAATCTATGCTTGAAGAATAACATATCTGCTGTATTTTTGGAAGTATCTAGCATTTTATCGACATTAATATACAGAAACGTAGGCAAATGTCGTGACACATTAAGAGGTGCGTCGTCTGCTATATGACAATAGGTAACATTTTTACTTGTTATCTCATCCACCATGAAGTGGTCTAGTAAACTTGGAGCTGCGTTACAGCCGGGTACGAAAGAAAAGTCACTACCGCTACATATTTCAGAGCCTGTTAAAACGTTTAAGTTATGATTTTGTATCAAATTAGACAAGTAAAGATAGCGATTTCTTCGCGAACTCTGGGTTGGCATTTTCATGTTAACATTAAGATCACCCATTAAAACTATTTGGCAATCGTTTTCAAAACTAGAGAGTATGTCGTTTAAATGATCTACTTCAGCTTTGAATTCATCAAAGCTCTCATTTATACACGGCAGGTAAGCCTGCACAATATATAAATTTGAGTCTTCAAGAATTATTTTAATTGCTGCAATTCGTTCACTGTTATTTTCGATAATGTGGACGTAATTATCAATGTCATTGTGCCACAGCAAAGCAACACCACCACGTCCGTAGGTTCGTCCGTTAAATGTTCGTGGGCTGCTACATGTAACAGTATGGGCTTTGTATTTCTCGTTTATGCTGCACAATACCAATGTATATGCCGATTGTGCTCTAGCAGCCAATGTTCAGAAATGCCACATATTGATATATTTCTGCTAACTAATTCATTGTTTAGATATGGTATGCTGGACCAGATGCCCGTGCAGTTCCACGACATTAATCGTATTTCACGTAATGAGTGTTCATTCATCTTGAGTCTGTTTGCGGTTAAATCTTTGTTTGTATTCGGCTCTCGGAAGCCAAGGTCTGCAGTATACGCCGGCGGGCCATGAGTTTGGGTCTTCTACAATGTCTGACTGGTCAGCGTTAACAACGATGTAAGCAGATAGACAGTCAGAACGTCTTGTTATTACGAATTTGGCGGTTCTGAAAACTATACCGAGTCCTGTCAGAAATTCTTCAAGACCAGATTCACTACTGTCAGGGCTTATACCGGTGACTAGATACGGTTTTGCTTTTTGTCTTAACACACCCTTAAAATTGTGGTTACACTGGGTGTGCGTGTCTATGTTCTGATGTTCAGGCTGGTGTTGTGGTTGATTGTTTGTCTGCTCAGCTTGATGCTGATTACGGTTAACTGACGCGCGCGTATCAGGTCGCGGTTTAATCATTACTGGAATCCTTTCACTTATTTCATTCTCTTTGTCGTTAGCTGCATCTATATTTTGCTCGTCGTGGTGAGGAATATTGTACAATTCACCCACGGTACTCATGTCACTATTTGTACGACTACTATTTACGTTAGTGTTTGATTCTTGTCTGTTATGTGTTATAGACATGATATTCGCGTTTAGCTTATCAAGTTTAGACGAAATTTCAGAAGCAAATGAAGTGAGAACACGCTCGATTGTTGGCAGGTGGTTATTTTGGTTCACTTTTGCTTCTAATTGTTTTACTTTATTTTCAATTGATTTACGCGTGTGTTCACTCTCCCTCTTATCTTCATCAGCAGTACGTGCCAAATTGTCAAACTTTTCACGAATTTCTTTTTCATTCATCTTCAGAATGTTCTTGTTTTGTGTATCATTATCTAATGCTTCAACCACATTTCTCGAATTGTCGTTTACACGCTCCTCAATTTGGCATATATCGAGGAGTATCTGATTTCTACTTTTTTCGAGTCGTTTCAGCCTTTCAGTGATTTCTTTGACCCCATTTGATAGAGTTGGTGGATTATCTTGGGTTGATTTATGAACATCTTTTGATAAGATAGATGCGCATAGATCCAGCTCATTTTTCATTGACTTTATCTCGGTCGTGATGCCTTTTTTGAGGTTTGTTAAACTTTATTTGATTTCTGCATTTTCTGCTGTAATAATGTGAAACTCTGCTTTTAGTTCAGCTACAACACCTTTTAAGATGGCTATATCACTTTTATCAGTTTCTTCACAGTCTACCTTTTCACCAACTGTCTGTGATTGTTTAAATATATGACCAACGTCGCATGTATTGCCACGTAGGAATTGACTGAGATCGTAGCAATCCAGCGCGTACTTTTTAGCTACTGACGCCCGTGAAGACTTTCTGCGTTCTTTCAGCTGACCGCAAGGCGGGCGATCACACAAGCGGGCGTTGTCTGCTAGTTTCGTTCGGTATCTCGATAAGTGTTCTTCATCCGAGTTGAACACTTCTAGTATCTTCATTAGGTAATCGTCCTTCGGTAGATTATTCAAGATGTCATCAACGTTTGACACGAGAAAGTCTTTCTGAGCGCACTGAATATCACCTTCTGTATTTATCGGTATCTCGCTCTCATATCTTTGTTCGGGACTGATAAGGATTGATTCTGTATTGAATGTCAGTTTACGATTTCGTTGTGGGGATAAACAGCTAATACTGCACTGATCTCCACATTCACCATCACATTCTTGCGCCATATTGTAGCAAGCAGACTCGCCATCGTCGCGATCTATTTCTCCCGAGATAAGACCATTTTCCCGTGGCGCTACGAATGGCACTTTTATCTCTGTATTATCGGACAGCATAACGGGTTCTAGCTCCGTCAGATTGTTTGAATTTGCCATTGTGAAACCCAGAGGCTATATTGTAACGTTATAGCCTGCTTAATTAACAAGCGCTCACATTTACCGTTATGTGTGTTCTCCCAACATGGGACACTTGCAATATTCAAATTTTAGTCAGATTTTTTGCAGTATAAAACTATCTTTCATTTTTGTAATTTTCAGATGAAATCATACACAATATTGTTCAGTCTACTTAACTGTCAGTGTAGGTGATGAAATCCATTCGAGTTACTTGCTGTGAATAGGTTAAATCCAAAATTCACCGAGATAAACAAATTTTCTCAACCCGCCACAACCGGAAGCGGAAGTTTGTAGTAAATTCCATTAATAAGAAAACACCCAGTTTACACCGGACATCAGCACAATTTTACAAAAAAAAGTGAATGTAGGTCGAAAAAACAATCTGTTTCGTTCAGTTTGGATATTCGAATGTTGTGAAGTCCATGCGATTTATTAGCGGCCTCCGTTGCAGTCTTAAACATATTAGTATATGTCGGTATGTACAAAATTGGGGATCCGCGTGTTTTGATTTATTATTTGTGCCAACAACTGTTTTTGTAAGCACAATAGGGTCCTGTAACTGGAATCAGTTGTTGGCATGTCTGGTTCCGCGTCATATTTGCAAAATTTAGTCTTTTTCTAGGCATGGTCGAAATTGATATTTTTACTTAAATTTTGAGTTCATTGTAAATCTGTACGTTTTATCACAGTTTTCCGAACATAAAGTGATATGAATATTTCCATAATACATATTTAATCATTTGTGTGAGTTGTACATGCTTTTCCGAGTCATTAATAAGGGAGTCAAAGGTGAAAATCCAACAATCTCTAGATAGTATATGTCGGTATGTTCAAAATTGGGGTTCAAGTGTTTTGAATTATTAATATTTGTGCCCAACTGTTTTCGTAATCACAGTAGGGTCCTGTAACAGGGATCAGTTGTTGGCATTTCAGGTTCCGCGCTGTATTCGCAAAATTACGTCATTTTCCTGACACGGTCAAAATTGTTATACATATAGTAATAAGCAACAATGTGTAAATAGATCTCTAATAGCAAAAGTATGTTTGAAAATCAAATGTTTATCAGATTGGTTATCGCCAAAGAGTACAAACAAAAGCATTTTATACCGTTATCACGTTCGTCTCGTATTTCCGGTAAGCATTTCCGGTTTTTATGTCCGCCATGTCATTCATGTATACTTTACCATTATTCTGTAGAATATTTTGCTGTAAACTTACTCTTACTTGTTTTTGGTCAATAAGTTGAAAGCCGTTCAAGAAGTTGTTAGAAACTCTTTGAGAATAGACAATTTACATACGTTAAAAGTGCGTTATATCGCTGTGGTGTTGTTACGTGGTGGAACCAGCGTTTAAGCGCTTTAATTTCGTTTTACGTTTCTCAAAGCATAAGTAACCATTTGAGGAAACTTTATTAGACATTCCTATCCTGGGAAATACATGTATGCCCGGTCTAGGACATCAAAAAATCACAAAAACGCCACCACATGATGACCGTCATAATTTCCAAACATCACAATAAAATCGTTCCATATTGGCCCCAGCACATGCGAGTGACTTCTTCAGGAATTTCAATATAGAGTATCCACACAAATTACCGGTAATCGTCTGTGCAGTCGTGTGTGTGCTGGACGTTGGCCGGACGTTGTACACATGTGCCTTTCACGCCACATAATGCAATTAACCAGACTTGACTGGGCTGGAGTCAAGAATATTCTACGTGAGAACAACGTTGATGCTCTCCCGTTACAAGCTCGCTGCTCCGATTTGTCACCTAAAGAGCACATGATTGGACATTTGGTGGGAATGGGATGGGACGAGACGTGATGAGTTGTAAACGCTGATGTTGTACAAAAGCTTTTTGGGTAGTTTAGAAACGGGCCCGTAGGAAGCAATTTCATATTTGGGTGGCTGAAGCCCGTGTGTCTGGATATAGGGGGGGGGGGGGGGGCTAAATTGGATTTTTCCTTACTTTTCAGTGTAAATAAGGAAGATTTGGTATTTTTGGCCCTAGCCACACTACCCCCTCCGTTCCTACGGGCCTGAGAAATGGTTTCACAGTTGTCCTTGTTCGAAAACGAGTTCATGACCGGTATCGAAATTCGAAGTGATCTTCTGTTGTGACCCTTAAGCTACGTTAAGACATTATTGAAAGTTACTAAAAAGCATTTGAATGCTGTGCGTCAATGTAATTGGCTGCAATGTTGCTAAAGTTCTCAAATAGTCTACCAGCTGTACATGTGTTTTTCGGTGAAGAATATGCAGAGTCCGATTGTGGAAAAGGCAAGACGTTTTTCTGGAAGGCGTTTGAAATAGCAGAAACTGGAATCTTAAATAATGCGCTTAATGCAATTGCATGTTGTGACCACTCTGTGGAATAACGTTTGCGAGGGAAAGTTTCGCAGCTGTATCATCCAGGTTCAAGTATTTCTTATTATAATGCTTTCAGGTGCTGATTGTTCCGCCTAATTTACTTTGAGTCAGAACCAACTCCTTCCTACGAAAGCAGTCTTTCAGGAATCTGTGCTATAGCAGTGCGTCATTTGGAATTTCGATATTGTTCCACACCAAGATAGTTACACATGTAGCAAAAGCTCTAACGCTCCACTTGGATCTTTGATTATATTCCTTGGGCGAACCAGCATGTTACATTCAAAATTTCCGCATTGGGGCCAACCTCGGTCACTTAGGCAAGACGTTAACCTGGTCTATATCTCATAAACTATTATAAGATAGAGCCCAAATATTACTCATGTGGATAGCTCATGATAAGGCCTTTCTTTTAAGCCCATGACCTTTGACCTTGGCACTTTGACTTTGTAGTTTGACCTCCTTTTCAGAATGAATACCCATATTACACATAGAGCCTTGATATTTCATACATATATACCTATTGTCAGTGCCTTTCATTTTGGACCACGACTTTTCAATTCGTGACCTTGGCCTTGGAGTTTGACCCACTTTTCAGGCACTTTAACATAACCTATATCTTAAGCACTATTAGAGATACAACATTCATATTTCGTCCATAGATACCTCTTGCTAAAACCTTTCATTTGCGACCATGACGTTTGAACTCGTGACCTTGACCTTGAAGTTTGACCTATTTTTCTGACAATGTCCGGTATAGGCGAGTTAAGTTGTTCACGTAAATATTTACATCGTCAGATGATGGCTCGGCTTTTTCTGCTTTTTATTTTTCAATTAACCAGCTTTCATATTCAATTTAAATAAAAACAAATAAGGCAGATATCGAGCTTCATGTGCCGAAAAACTGTTTTCGCACCCTTTTTGCATGACGCGGTTACAATGGAAAGCAAACATACAATAGTTATATATCGATGTGCAGAATCTTGTCGGATTTATGATATGCTCAATTTTAAAACTCAATCGTTTGAATTTATCATTAAATTTGAATTTTGTATCTTAACTTCACCATGGAATCGCGCTCTTTAACGTGACGTCACGAAAATCTGACGCGGGTACATGAATGCCAACAAGCAGTTTCTTTCACTCCAGGGTATACTCTTTCCATTCCACACTGTTGGCATAAATAATAATTCAAAACACGCGGATGTACATACCGACCTATACTATATCCCATAGGTGGGGTTTAGGCCTACCTGAAGATATGGTCCTGTCGTGACGTCATATCTCTTGCGCGTCCGCTCCGTGCTCGACCGATTGTATTCTCATTGAGAGCCGACAGCGTATACAGTCGGAAATATGTCGATTTGTTGCCCTATCAATGTCTTGCGACAATATTTTGACTTTTTTCCGCCTACCAACATCCGTACTGCAGCTTGGCGCTAGTTTTGGCGTAGCCCGCTATGCGTAGTGTAGTGAGAAGTGTGTGAAAGTTTTGGCCTCTTCTTGGTCTATGTTTTAGCTTGTGTTTGGAGAAAAATTGTTTTGATAGTAGTCGTTTTGAAAAAATGACAGGGGATAATCAGTTTTCAACAATTTGCTATGTATCACGTAATGAATTTACGACATCTGAATAAAATGACACTGTATTTATGCGTATGGAGGTAGGGATATTATAAATGTAGGCTACTCAATAGCCATTAAAAACATAGTTTGTCGAAAATATCATGGGAAATTGAGGTTGCGTATCTTTTTTGTTCTAGTATATAAATAGTCTATGTTATGTCCCTAAAACCAAGGCCTACAACCATGATAAACTTTAAGAATTAGCCTAGGCCTATATAGTAAATTATCTTGCCTTGGTCTGAATATAGCCCACACTGATAAATCAGAGAATCAGAGACATGTAATTTCATTTGATGTCATTGTTTTAGGCCTAGCTACTTTGAAAATTCAATTTAGGCCTATCAGACTGGCACAAGTCTATCCGAGATCTTTTTAAATCTTAATCTGTCGACAACAAACCAATACATGTAGGTTCGAGTTTATTGGGGTTTACGCCGTTTGCAACTGCCAGGGTCACATCGCGGCGGCTCCAGAGCACCTACCCATGGATTCATGTTGTTTCTCAAACCTGTACTACTACCGCAACACCCTTATCGAGCTTCCAGTTGCTACGGTTAGTCTAACGATTTCAAACCCATTGGTGGGTGACAATTTTGTCAGAAAGGAACAAACCAATAGGCCTATTGTATAGTTTGTAGGCTAAATACGTGTATAACCTTATTAAACGGCCCGAAAACAAAGACTATTCGATGCCCTAGAAAAATAAGGTCGTAAGCGGTACTTACGACCTTTTATGATGCATTCATTTTTGGAAAGGGGATTTCAATATGGTGCAAATTTGGACTTGTCATGCTGACCAATTGGCTGTAGAAATAAGGTCGTTTTTTTCTTGTTGAAATAAAACTGTTTTTCCAGTTTTCTCAAAACTATGCTTTTTCACTTACGACCTTCTTACTCTAAGGCATCGTATTAGGCCTATAGGCCTATTATATTTTATGCAGCAGGCCTAGATATATAATAGATCTAGGGGTAGGCCCCTATACGTGAAAACATTCCTTATTTGGAGTTCTGGCAATTTCTGGAATGATTGGGTCAGTCTTCAATTCTGTCGTTTGGGAGATGTTTAATCGGTGCGAAGGGTTTGCAAAATCCAGTGCTCTTGCAAGCTGTGAAATTTCAATATTAGGCCTACCTTTTATTGCATGACTCGGCCTAATTCATTTTACTGATTTCAAATTTACTTCCCTTTATACATTGGTAGTATAAAATTCTCTTTTCAATTATTCATTTACATTAATTAGTAATATATATGGTAAAATTTATTCTAAATTGTACATTTTTCCCCAAATTATACTTTATAGTTTCATTTTTTCTCCAAAGAATATAACATGGAAATAGTATCAACATAACAAAATACATATTCTTTGTTTTATTTGAACTGCAATTTTCACTGTTAATGCACAACATCCTTTCTAAGCCTTCGGCTTTGACTATGGTCCCATTCTCACAAGCCAGAAACTCGGCTGACCATAGCTCTTTGAATGTCCACTCCGATACGTCGGAGAGGCAAATTCACACTCACACAAAAGAGATATGATTCTGCTGTCCATACAAGCATGGTGGAGATTGTGCATGCTGGGATGGATAACGAATACGGACAAAAATAATCTCGAATCTTGTCAAATATTTTGCCATAACTCCTTTATTTCTTTGTCGATTTTCAAAAGGTCCCCGCCTTGAAAATCCCTTTCCTCGGATACATGGATAATTTGTGGTATCCTTTTAATTTTTCCAAAAATTGATCCCAACTGACCAGAAAACGAAATGATAACGACTACGACAAAATAAGCCACGCTTCTGGTAGGAAATTGTGCAATAATTTTCTTATTTCTGTGTCAATTTTCAAGCGGTTTGATGCATGTACCCCGCCTTACTGAGCGCTTTCCTCAGGTGTATTGCTTATTTGAAAACTCCCCATATTTTCCCCAAAAATTGATCCCAACTGACCTGAAAAACGACCAGATTTTTTGTCGTTTTTCTGGTCGGTTGGGATCACTTTTCGCAAAAAGTACAAAAAGGTTTCGTGTAAAGCATGTCGGAGGAAAGAGCTCAGTAAGGCGGGGTACATGCAACAAACCGTTTTTTAATTGACGCAGAAATAAGGAAGTTATTGCAAAATGTCTTACCTGAAGCGAGGCAAATTTGTCCGTAGATTTACCCACCCCAGCATGCACAATCCCACCGTGACAATGTAAAGCTTGGGGAAACACTGAAAGCAAAAGAAGAAAATGCCGATAACCGGTATTTTCTCATTTAGCCTAAATATCTTCTGGACTATATTGTACTCAACAGGCCCGTAGGAAGCAATTTCATATGGAGGAGGGGGGGGGGGCAGCTAAAGCCATTTTTTGAATATGGCGGGGGGCTAATTTGGATTTTTCCCAAATTTTTCAGTGTAAAATTAAGAAATTTTGGCAATTTTGGCCCCCTCTGTTCCTATGGGCCTGCACAAATCTCATCTTCATTTATACCAAACGGCAATTTTGACTGTTTCGGTTTGGAAGCTCCTTAAGACGACAAATTTGGCATTGGAGAAGGTAAGATTTGTGTAGAAAATAGCCAGGAAAATATTGAGACAAAAGGAGAAACTGTTGATTATCAGCAGTGTCTTCTTTTGTCACAATGTTTTCCCAAGCCTTTTCTAATAGGGACGTCAAAATGTCTTGTTTGGGAAAGGGTTAAAATAAAACCTGTCCGACAGCTTTTGCTTGGAATTTGGCTGCGATTGTGATGAATAGGGGCCTAATATAAGTAGCCAAGAACTAAGAAAAATCGACTCTGGTCACCGTACTATGCTGAAGTGCCAATATTCTGGAACTTTCAAAAAGCTTACTTTGGCCGTGGTGCGACATAATTTAGGCCAACTTTTCCGAATCAGTATAAAGTCAAACGAAAGGAGTTCATCTTTGATACATAAAATTGAAATAGAAAACGATGTATTATTTTATATTGAGCACTTGTAATTGCATTTCAAAACACGTTTCGAATCAAGCACAGATTTTTACTTCCTTATAGACATAATGACTATTGAATCCTTGGTTAAAAAGAACAAAAAAGGCTTATTTGTAACCCTTTCCCGAGCAATACAGAATTTTGAGGTCCCTAATAATAGAAATAAAGGATAAACGCTCGTGGATGGAAAAATAATTTGGACAAAAATAGAAATTGCTGCTAATCAGCATGGAACCATTTGCTCATTTTGTTTCAATACTTTCTCTATATTTTTTTCAACAAATTTCAAATCTAAACTGATTAAACCTTTTCAGAAAAGGCTAACATAGGCATATTTTTACTTTCGTTTTTCTAAAGGTTACCATAATTTACAGATTTCTATATTAATTTTCTATTTCCATTATGATTTATAGGCCTACAATTTATTTTGCTTGGTAGTGGTTTTCAAGAAAAGCCAGGTCTCGTTTCCAGAAACGAGGACTAGTAAAAGCCTCTAGCTTCATAATAGGGTTAAGGTACGTTTTGAGGTCCTTGATATTCGAAGAGACTCAAGAAATATGTATACATAGGGCCTACGGGTAACGCCCACTGGATTGAAAAGAGCAAACCTGTGTGTTTAAATAGTATTTTGCAGGACAGGACTAGGGAGCTGCAAATGACCGCCCGATTTCTGTTAGAACTTTGCAAAAATGCATGCTATGCCTAATCTGAGAACTAGTCTGGTTTCAGGCCATGTAGCATATGCCTATGATTATATACTAGACAAAAAAGAAACGCAACTTCCTTTTCAATTCCTTCTTATGCAAAGACATCAAATCAGATTTAAACAAAATGTAATATATTTAAAGCAATAACATTTCACCTTGTAAAGTTCACAAAAACTTTTTTTGTAGTAAATTCCATTAATAAGAAAACACACAGTTTACACCGGACATCAGCACAATTTTACAAAAAAGTGAATCTAGGTCGAAAAAACAATCCGTTTCGTTCAGTTTGGATATTCGAATGTTGTGAAGTCCATGCGATTTATTAGCGGCCTCCGTTGCAGTCTTAAACATATCCCATAGGTGGGGTTTAGGCCTACCTGAAGATATGGTCCTGTCGTGACGTCATATCTCTTGCGCGTCCGCTCCGTGCTCGACCGATTGTATTCCCATTGAGAGCCGACAGCGTATACAGTCGGAAATATGTCGATTTGTTGCCCTATCAATGTCTTGCGACAATATTTTGACTTTTTTCCGCCTACCAACATCCGTACTGCAGCTTGGCGCTGGTTTTGGCGTAGCCCGCTATGCGTAGTGTAGTGAGAAGTGTGTGAAAGTTTTGGCCTCTTCTTGGTCTATGTTTTAGCTTGTGTTTGGAGAAAAATTGTTTTGATAGTAGTCGTTTTGAAAAAATGACAGGGGATAATCAGGTTTCAACAATTTGCTATGTATCACGTAATGAATTTACGACATCTGAATAAAATGACACTGTATTTATGCGTATGGAGGCAGGGATATTATAAATGTAGGCTACTCAATAGCCATTAAAAACATAGTTTGTCGAAAATATCATGGGAAATTGAGGTTGCGTATCTTTTTTGTTCTAGTATATAAATAGTCTGTGTTATGTCCCTAAAACCAAGGCCTACAACCATGATAAACTTTAAGAATTAGCCTAGGCCTATATAGTAAATTATCTTGCCTTGGTCTGAATATAGCCCACACTGATAAATCAGAGAATCAGAGACATGTAATTTCATTTGATGTCATTGTTTTAGGCCTAGCTACTTTGAAAATTCAATTTAGGCCTATCAGACTGGCACAAGTCTATCCGAGATCTTTTTAAATCTTGATCTGTCGACAACAAACCAATACATGTAGGTTCGAGTTTATTGGGGTTTTACGTCGTTTTCAACTGCCAGGGTCACATCGCGGCGGCTGGAGCACCTACCCATGGATTCATGTTGTTTCTCAAACCAGTACTACCACAACACCCTTATCGAGCTTCCAGTTGCTACGGTTAGTCTAACGATTTCAAACCCATTTGTGGGTGACAATTTTGTCAGAAAGGAACAAACCAATAGGCCTATTGTATAGTTTGTAGGCTAAATACGTGTATAACCTTATTAAACGGCCCGAAAACAAAGACTATTCGATGCCGTAGAAAAATAAGGTTGTATAAGTGGTACTTATGACCTTTTATGATGCATTCATTTTTGGAAAGGGGATTTCAATATGGTGCAAATTTGGACTTGTCATGCTGACCAATTGGCTGTAGAAATAAGGTCGTTTTTTTCTTGTTGAAATAAAACTGTTTTTCCAGTTTTCTCAAAACTATGCTTTTTCACTTACGACCTTCTTACTCTAAGGCATCGTATTAGGCCTATAATATTTTATGCAGCAGGCCTAGATATATAATAGATCTAGGGGTAGGCCCCTATACTAATCCGAGTCTTCTCTGATGTAAATACGCTCTTTGATATTTTGATTTTTCGCTATTTACATCAGAGAGCGTTGCTCTTTGAAAACAGCGGAAAGTTCGGTAACGTTACAAGTAACTTGAAGCTTTGTTTTTGTGTATCATATCGAATCACTCGGTAAAACACTGTAGGGTATAGATCAATAAATCATTTTTTGTCATACCTGACCAAAAATTTCATTTCAAATCGGCCTGCTGGATGAGTAGATCTATAACCTTTGGTTTTGAATGGAAGGTCAAGGTAAACAAAGGCTGCTCATGTGAGGGTTGTTGCAAAACATTGCTTATTAACCTTTTAGAAATACTTTTTGGTCGTAATTTTTTCAGCAGCCATAACAATAAATGGTTCATTTATCGATATCATCAGGGGTTTTAACGATAGCGTTTAAGATCGGACGGTGAACGATGCGCAACAATTTGTTGCGAAATTCTTGATTTTTTCAAAGAGCAACGCTCTCTGATGACTTTCCGCTGTTTTCAAAGAGCAACGCTCTCTGATGTAATTAGTGAAAAATCAAACTATCAAAGAGCGTATTTACATCAGAGAAGACTCGGATTAGCCCCTATAGATCTACGTGAAAACATTCATTATTTAGAGTTCTGGCAATTTCTGGAATGATTGGGTCAGTCTTCTATTCTGTCGTTTGGGAGATGTTTAATCGGTGCGAAGGGTTTGCAAAATCCAGTGCTCTTGCAAGCTGTGAAATTTCAATATTAGGCCTACCTTTTATTGCATGACTCGGCCTAATTCATTTTACTGATTTCAAATTTACTTCCCTTTATACATTGGTAGTATAAAATTCTCTTTTCAATTATTCATTTACATTAATTAGTAATATATATAGTAAAATTTATTCTAAATTGTACATTTTTTCCCAAATTATACTTTATAGTTTCATTTTATCTCCTAAGAATATAACATGGAAATAGTGTCAACAAAACAAAATACATATTCTTTGTTTTATTTGAACTGGAATTTTCAAGTTTACTACACAACATCCTTTCTAAGCCTTCGGCTTTGACTATGGTCCCATTCTCACAAGCCAGAAACTCGGCTGACCATAGCTCTTTGAATGTCCACTCCGATACGTCGGAGAGGCAAATTAACACTCGCACAATAGAGATATGATTCTGCTGTCCATACAAGCATGGTGGAGATTGTGCATGCTGGGATGGATAACGAACACGGACAAAAATAATCTCGAATCTTGTCAAATATTTTGCAATAACTCCTTTATTTCTTTGTCGATTTTCAAAAGGTCTGTTGCATGTACCCCGCCTTGAAAATCCCTTTTCCTCGGATACATGGATAATTTGTGGTATCCTTTTAATTTTTCCAAAAATTGATCCCAACTGACCAGAAAACGAAATGATAACGACTACGGCAAAATAAGCCACGCTTCTGGTAGGAAATTGTGCAATAATTTTCTTATTTCTGTGTCAATTTTCAAGCGGTTTAATGCATGTACCCCGCCTTACTGAGCGCTTTCCTCAGGTGTATTACTTATTTGAAAACTCCCCATATTTTCCCCAAAAATTGATCCCAACTGACCTGAAAAACGACCAGATTTTTTGTCGTTTTTCTGGTCGGTTGGGATCACTTTTCGCAAAAAGTACAAAAAGGTTTCGTGTAAAGCATGTCGGAGGAAAGAGCTCAGTAAGGAGGGGTACATGCAACAAACCGTTTTTTAATTGACGCAGAAATAAGGAAGTTATTGCAAAATGTCTTACCCGAAGCGAGGCAAATTTGTCCGTAGATTTACCCATCCTAGCATGCACAATCCCACCGTGACAAGGTAAAGCTTGGGGAAACACTGAAAGCAAAAGAAGAAAATGCCGATAACCGGTATTTTCTCATTTAGCCTAAATATCTTCTGGACTATATTGTACTCAACAGGCCCGTAGGAAGCAATTTCATATGGAGGAGGGGGGGGGCTAAAGCCATTTTTTGAATAGGGGGGGGGGGGCTAATTTGGATTTTCCCAAATTTTTCAGTGAAAAATTAAGAAATTTTGGCAATTTTGGCCCCTCTGTTCCTATGGGCCTGCACAAATCTCATCTTCATTTATACCGTCCATTTTGTTGTCTTCATCAACTTTCAAATATGTAAGCCTACATCCTATGATTTTGTCGTTTGTGAAAGTTTTAAACTTTCCCAACTTACACGTGTTCAGTCTGGAAAGCCAACCTGACGACGGAAGCACTGCAGTAAATAGCACGGTGTATAATCACGTGACTCAGAATTTCCGACAATCTTCAATATGTTTTTAAATACTTGACAAATTTGAATTCGGTTCAAAGCAGAGAAAGTGTAAAAATGCCAGGGATTAGCTGGACGTGTTGTATTTTTGAAAAATCCACTGATAAAAAAGTTATTGAAGATAAACCAAAATTTTGGTTTATCTTCAATAACATTTTTATCAGTTGATTTTTTAAAAATCAACGACGTCCATCTAATGCGTGACGTCTGTCCACATTCTTTGCTTCAAACCCAATTCAAATCGGTCCAGTATTTACAAAATTATTGAAGATTTTCTGAAAATATTGTACCACGTGATCATATCCACCGTGAAATAGCGCGACACAGCAGTTGCAGAAAATCTTCAATAATGATAATACTTGTCCAATTTGAATTCGGGTTGAATCAGATGAGGAAATACGTCAAGGATTAGATGGTGTGGCTAAGATCAGACTGCACGCCTTTGCTGGCTGATCTTAGTCTATATTGCCTACCAATGATTCTGTCACATCAGGAATATGGTGCGAACAGCAAAATAATGTTTAAAGCATTTTTTTAAAAAAAAAAGGGTTTTTAGTACTCTTGACTCCATTCATAAGTGATACTGAGAAAGATTGCTCTCTGAACAAGTAGGCCCTATTACTAATTTTACTATTTTTCAAATGGTAAAACTTGGATTAAGGTTCAAGAACTGTAGCCTAATCGGCCGAGCCTGTAATTTAGTCAAAATTAGCCAATAAAACACAAGCAATTATGCCGCGCCTTTGAATTTGGACCAGTCTGGTAATGGGTTATCTAATCACAAAGTTTCTGCCATTGTTCAACCTTTACTTTTATCGCTGGTGAAGAAGCATTTTCCCTTTCCCCCACTGTTTTCCCCCGCACCTTTATATTGCTATCCACACGTTCCTGGCACCAGCTTCTCAAAAAGACCCATTCTTTTTGCTTTTGTTGTTGTCGTTGTTTCCCAAACAATACAATTTTAGACTTGACAAAATTCAAAGATTATGCAGACGACAACTTTACTTGTAAGGAATCTTACAATTGTTGGTCTTTCAGTGAAGAAAACATTGTGGCAAAGAAGAAATTGTTACAAGCAATTTCTTTATTTTCCACAATGTTTTCCACCAAACCTATCATTATGAACGGAGTTATAAAGAGTCGTTGTGTGGGAATGGGTTAATGGTGATGTCAGATGATTTTTTTTTTAAAAATGAAATATGGTTTTGACGTCCGAAAAAAAAAGGTTTGTAAAACATAAGATAAAAGAAGAAAAGGCTGATTACCCCCCCCCCCCCGCTTTAATACTAGCTTACTATCCACACGTGAATCTGAGTTTTCTATGATGAAATTCGCTCTTTGATATGTTGATGTCGCTCATTTACATTTAATTGTAATTGACCGACATCAACATATCAAAGGGCGAATCTCATCAGAGAAATCTCGGATTATCCCACACGTGTGTCGTAGAACTAGAACATAACCAGGCATTCTCACGTGATAGTAGGCTTAGGGGAGACCGGGCAAGATGATACACGGGGCAAGATGATACAGAGCAATTTTAAGCAATATGACACCATGTATGCCGCCATATATATTCTATGTTGCAGCGTCTTTTTGTCATCTACATTTTGCAAAAATATCTCAGGAGTACAACAACACATACAGAAATAATACAGAAATATCGTTTTTCGTGGTATTTTAGTAATTTATTTCGTTTTTACTCATTTCCTTCCATAATGTTAAAATAGGGGAATATTTTTTTGAAATCTATCCAAGATTAGAACATGTCATTTCAATATTCATTTACCATTCTTATTTTGATCTAAATATTGTTTGTTTTCTAATGATACGAGTTGAAAGGTAACAAGGTGTCACGGGGCAAGATGATACAGCATAGTCGGGGCAAGATGATACAGACTGCCATCTTGTCCTGGTGACTGCCATGTTTTGCAAAAGATGTATTCAACCCATAAATACAGTCCCCTAGGACTTATGAAGGTCATATATTTGTTTCAGAGTGGTTCTGCTGGTAATTCTCATGTATACATCTTAATTTGTCAAAATTTTGAATTCGAGGATCATTCATATTTAGAATTCTTAAGAGTGGCTTTATATGTATGATATTAAAAGGGATTTAATTCAATTAATCTTTTCAAGAGAGTAAAGATCTATTTGAATTCATAATTATATGTAGGCTACATTCTTTTCTTTATTATTTTCGTATCTTTTATTTTATCTTTATTATTTATTTTTTTGAAATCATTCGTTATTATCCATAGATAGATAGTTAGACTATGAAACCATTTTATATCCTTGCAAATGTTAGATGATTCAGAAAGAAAGAGACCATTCTAATGAAAACGTAATCCATTTGGCATCTTTTCTAGTACCTGCTGACTTAATTATATTGAATTTTAAATATTTTAGACCATTTCATGAAAATGACATGAAAATGAAAAATTAAACCGTTCCAGGGCGCCATACGACATGGTTACTTTTTTTATTCCCACATCTTCGTTAGAATAGATTAGTTTCTTTATTGTTTCAACATGAAATATGACCCTTTATAAATTCTGAACAACATCATAGTATTTTTCTCATAATCAATGAATATTATTAATCGTAAAACGACGATGTATCATCTTGCCCGCCTCCTGTATCATCTTGCCCCGAGTACGGGGCAAGATGATACATCTTACCAGTCTATTTTAAACGCAAAATTCCATATGTTACAAACATTTTATGAGTGCAGATTTCGGCCTAAATGATAGTCAAGAAACCAAATTTTCTTTTTTGTCCTAAATTGAACAACAGAGCAAGCCATGTAAGGAGAATTTTGAAGAATTCGAAAAAGTGTATCATCTTGCCCCGGTCTCCCCTACTAGTGTTTTAATCCATTATCACAAGTGACTCTTTTTGACTTTCCCACAAGAAAATGGCTTCTGAAAACATTGTGGAAAATGAAGAGTAGGCCATATTTTCCATTCAAAATTTTCAATCATTTTTAGTTGTCGTCTGCAATATCTTTGAATCTGGACAAGTCGAAATATTGTCGTTTGTTAGTGGTTTTAATGTTTATTTTCACTTAAACCTTTCCCAAATATGTCAAGGATTTTTGACCTCTTTTATAGAAAATATTTTTGCATAAGATAGAAAGGCTGATTACAAACTGAGTGCCTGAATTTTCTCATATTCCGCAGTTTTTGCTTCGTTATAATTTAGGCCTACGTGTACACATGAGATCTAATTTCTCTTTCTTTTCGGGTGTTGGTGCCGAGTGGGTGCTTCAACTTCCTACAATCAAGGATATCTGTTCTAAATAGGCATAAAATCATTTGTGTGTGTGTGTGTGGGGGGGGGGGGGTTGCTGGAGACTAAACAGATCTAGACATAACAAAAAAAAAAAGGTCAAGTGTTCGTTCAAGAACCCCCTAGCCCACTTTGGATCCGCCAGTGAAAAAAAAAAAAAAAAAAAAAAAAAAAAAAAACCCGACTGTCAAAATGAAAAATCCCGTTTAGAACTGATGGTAGAAATATTTAAGAAAGGGAAGAAAATGCTGGTAGATCTAATTAGCCTTTTCTTTCCCGATAAAATTTCGGGGGAGCATATAGTCGCCACGCTGTCCGTCCCTACGGTCCTTCCGTCCGTCCGTCCACAGCCAGATCTCAGCAACACTTGGACCAATTCCAATGAAACTTCACATGTGAACTCCCTGGGATAATCCCTAGGGTCTCTGTTCTCCGCTTCTAAATTTGAGGTTGCGTCATGGAAAAAGGGGCTTTATAGTGTAAAAATTAGTTTTTCTCTAATTTTTCCTCATCTAATGAAATTTTGTACTTATGTGATAAATAGGATGTTCTAGACAATAAATAATGTATGTACAAACAATCCGTAATGTGAAAAGGGGGCTTAATACCGGTAAATGAGAGCTTTTATTTTGTAATAGGCTAAACAATTCGGGGAGCATAATCCGTCAAGATGACGGCTCAAGATTGTCTTCAATATTTACAGCGGCCCTTATCACAGTGTATAGCCTAATCACGTGACATAACAATTTCGAAATTTCTTCAATAATTTTGTTAATTCGGGACCGATTTGAATGCGATTTGAAGCAGAGAAGGTGGACAGTAGTCACGCATTAGATGAATGTGTTAGATTTTTTGGAAAATCAACTGATAAAAAGTCCAATTGAAGATCAACCAAAAATTTGGTTGATCTTCAATAACTTTTTTATCAGTTGATATTACAGAAATCGAACACGTCTAATTTATTCCTGGCGTTTTTTCCGCCTTCTCGGCTTCAAACCGAATTCAAATCCGTCGCATATTAACAAAATTATGAGATTTTCTGAAATTGTTGTATCGCGAGATTATCCACCGTAGGATCGAGATCAGTAAAAATGTAACTTATTCAACTTTTCATAACGTTTAATCTCCAGATGACAAAGATAGGGTTAAACCAAAATATGTCCACTATAGGGTCCTATAGGGAACGAATTTATCCAGTTAACTGTTTCGTAGTACATGTACTAATTTCGGACAAACAATAGTAGGCCTACTTAGCCTAAATCTAGCCTATTTTGTAGCCTATGTGTTGCATGGGCGGATCTAGAGGGGGGTCGGGGGGGGGGGTCCGGACCCCCCCCCCCCTGGCATTGGCCGAAAATTGAATTTTGACTATATAAATTTAGTGTAGTGTTACATATTTACTACATTTAGAGCCATAATTTGGGTTTGGAAACCCCCCCCCCCCCCCCCTGGAAAGAATTTTGTGCTTGGACCCCCCCCCCCCCCCCCCCCCCCGGAAAAAATACTGGATCCGCCCTTGTGTTGGGGACCCTTGTGTTGTTATAAAATCTCGTAAGTACGACTTGATTCACACCGTAGTTACGAGATTATATACCAACACCCTTATCAATACATAACCGTAAACATAGTCTTTTTCTAGCTCACAAGATTCATAGCCATTATAACCTCGGGCATCTGATAAAGGGTTGGGTCGTGTAATTTTGCAATATTATCGGGTGACTAGGCATTCGTAATTACTTCCCTTTAAATTTAAACGCTATCAATTATGTCATTTCAAAGTTATTTATGCAAACACTGCCAAATTAGGCTTATTCTAATAAATTTATTATTTTTTGACCTATTTTGGAATAAAACATATCGCATTATAATCCAATGAATATTATATGGAAATGATATAAACGAAAAAATATACATTTTTTGTAATATTTTCCGTGACATGTACCTCTTTACGGTACAACATCCTTGGTACATAATTATGTACAACATCCTTTCTCAGCCTTCGGCTTTGACTATGGTCCCATTCTCACAAGCCAGAAACTCGGCTGACCATAGCTCTTTGAATGTCCACTCCGATACGTCGGAGAGGCAATACACACCAAGCAAATAAACAAGAGAAGATTAGAAAAACGTAAGTGGGAAGCGTTCCGAAGCAACGATTCTTTTAGAATGTCCAAGAAGGCTGAATTCGGAACAGAGTGTCAAATTCAGTAGAGTAACCTACTACTAGCATAACATGAGAAATGAAACAAAACATAGGCCTACATTGAAGCTGGCGATTTCTTTCAGTGTGAACGCTTCCCAAAAGTCACGTATGTAAGCCATGAAGAATTAATTAGGTCTAGGTCAAGAAAATTAGCCTACCCCAGAGTGAAAAGTTTCGATCCTAGTCAATCTGTGCAGTATGTGCAGTCTGTGTAATCCAGTGCAGACTGACCAGCACCGATATTTTTCACACCTTCCAGTGAACCCCTTTTAGCGTCATGGGTAAATTTAGAAACAATAGTCCGGATTTGTATCCGGCTTATCTTGATTTTTTTTCATAATTATCTCGAGAAAGTTGGTCATTTATGCCCACATTTATCCAATGACAATGAATTTTGCGCAAAAAAATAGACTGTGTTTAAGGTTTTGTTTTTATGAACCGTCTGTGTTGTTATAAAATCTCGTAACTACGGCTTGATTCAAGCCGTAGTTACGAGATATCATAACAACCTCTACGAAATACCATTGTTTGTACAAAATTACGCCACCGTTATGTTGAAGCCCAACGCGTATTGTTGAGTCCATTTGACGCATTTTGACTCCCTAAAACAGGAAAGCTCTGGGAAACATTGTGGAAAAAGCAATTTCTTCATAAATTTTCCTACTAAGTTTTCTACCCAGAGAAACCAGAAATTTATGTAAATTTACATTCGCTTGAAATTGTCGTCTGTAACATCTTTGAATTTGGAAGATTCAGCATTTTTGTCATATGGTAATGGGTTGTAGGGGTTCTGGGGCATCTAGGGGTCTGGTCTGTCTGTCACAATTTATCTTGGAGAACACCACTGGCACGGTGTATAATCACGTGATACAATATTTTCAGAAAATCTTCAATAATTTTGTAATTAGGCCTACTGGACCGATTTGAATTTGGTTTGAAGCAGAGAATGTGAACAGACGGCACGCATTAGATGAACGTGTTGATTTTTTGAAAAATTAACTTATAATAAAAAAAAGTTATTGGAGATAAACCAAAATTTTAGTTTATCTTCAATAACTTTTTCATCAGTTGATTTTTCAAAAATCCAACACGTCCAACTTATTCCTGGCATTTTCCCACTTTCTCTGCTTCAAACCGAATTCAAATCGGTTAATTATTAAAAAGATATTGAAGATTATCGGAAATTCTGAGTCACGTGATTATACACCGTGACTGGGCATACTTGAAAGAATATATTTAAGCCCGGGCTTCCAGGCCTCTGGCTACATACGCGAATGAAACAGTGACACTTTTTGTCGCATCTAGATCTAATAGGAATACATCGGGGCGAAGGTGGTACAGTGGTAATGCGCTGGACTCACAGGGGTCGCTAATTCGATCCCCCGCTTCTCCAGTCTTTCGGATGAGACTTTAAATCGAGGTCCGGTCTCCATATGACCTAAGCTGTTGAATGGGACGTAAAAACTATACTATACAATATCAATAAACGATAAATAGAAATATACTGACAGGCAAAAGAAAGTGTGAATCTGGTTACATTATGTATATCTTTATTATAAATTATAGTCTTATTCATGTACATCAGCTATACAAAAAATAAAACAATCATTTAAAAATAGCATATAGATCTATATGACCAATTATATATAATTATTATATAGAATTATATAATAAAACAATACTAAACGCAAAAAACACTTACTACACATATAGGACAAGGACCATCAGTTCAGTTTTTCCCTATCCTCTTAATAAAGGGAGGAATTCAAGCGAGCATTTGAACTCACCACCGCATCCAGGAAATCCTTGGTGTTTTCAGAATTCCCTGTCTCTCAGATATTCTTCTCTTTTTTCTAAAACCAGTGACCTAGGCCTATTAGCAGAATTATTGAAATAATAGAAAATTATAGCTTCACGTTACTCTACGCAGTGAGAAAATGTCAGCTTTTTGCTTACAATTGTTTTGTTGACCGTAATTTCTCTAAAGCAGTTACCTGACAGAAATATTTTTGACTGTTCTAATTTCAAATATGTTGCAGATGACATTCCATTTCAAGATGATAAAAATTTAAAAGTCTGTCCATTTTGGTTTGGAAAATATTATGGTAAATGAAGAAATTGTTTCTTACAAGCATTTTTTTTTCATTTTTTCCACAACGTTTTCCCAAGCATTTTCTTAACGGGTTTCAAAAAGCATCACTGTGTTGGAATGGGTTAAATTTAGATCAGCCTATAATATTTTTTTTTAGTAAAATGTTAATTCAGTCCTTTCAGAAGATAGCCCTAATTTTGATTACCCTGGCATAACGAGCTCGAGAAAACATAGGTTCTAAATATAAAAAGAAAATTCTACCAACGTTTTTTTGTAACAATATTTTCTGTTCTATGATTTTCACAAATACTGTCTTTATCAACATCGCTTAAATTGTCCTCTGGGGCAGCCCTTAAATCAGTCCATTTTTTTCCCGTTTTGGAAAGGCTCAACGCGAAGGCCTATTGTTCGCCGCTTTTCGTCTAAGCTTGAATTTCGTCGACAGTTCGTTGGCTAGTTGAAGACCTAAGTATTTGGACCCTATGTCTTTGTCAAAGATTTTGCAACTGAAAAAGAAGTCAAGTTCATTAGAAGGTATCATTTAAGTATTTTGAAGTGTTTTTTAAGTGTTATTATCCCTTTCCCAAATGACAAAATTCTCGACTGATTCAAAGGGACAGTTTTTAAAAGCGACAAAATCGATATGAATATAAATACATGCATCACAGTAGGGTGATGAGCAATATAGCCAGAAATAACGAAAACAGGAGAGATAGAGAGAAAAAAATGTTTGCCATTACCATTTTTCTCTTTTAGGTTATTTACCCCAATGTTTTCCCAAACCTTCGCTACAGGGGAATTTAAAACCTCTTTTTTCAGATATCGGTCAATACCTTTACCTACGTAAATTTAAAGCAAGACAACCGTATCTATTCTCGTTTAATTGTGAATCTATTATACATTTGAACAAAATATAAACATTGTGCCATACGATGTGGCGCCAACTGTAGTTGGGCAAATGTGAGTGACCGCTATTTACCAATTGGATCACCAAGGACAACTCTATCGAATCATACCTCGATGATTCGATCTTTGGTCGACATTATCCGAGGATATCCGAACGCGCTATTTACATGCTTTTATAGCGCACGATAACTGAACTGGCAGAGCAGCCCTAGCCAATAGGCTGGGATGCTCTGCCAGGTCATTTATCGTGAGGTATACTACTCCCGTTTGTCCCACTATATAGTTACGAGATTTTGTAACAACACCGGCAATTTGTCAATATTTAACGAGAAAGTAAGTCTATTTTTAGCACAAAATTCATTGCCATATATTTAAAATCTAATCCAGGCGCATTTACGTTCTAGTTACAGTGTACATAGACACACGTGTGATAACGCATGGACACCAAACAAAATTAATTTCAAGCCTTTCTTACAAACCGTCATGCGTCCATATTATAATCGTGCGTTTTTAAAGATTTCTTCTTATAACCTGTCGTGCGTCCTTAGAAATCGTCTGTCTTAGGAAATTTCTAAATCAGTACCACAAAACCCCCGTTACAAACTTCTGGTTTTGACGTCCCTAATAGAAACTGATAGAAAAATACTGATTATCAGCATTTTCCCCTTTTGCCTCAATACATGTATTTTCAATGCTACTTTTTGGATGAATATATCTTTTTATAACCGTTTTTTCACCTATTGCAGTAAACAGTTTCAACCACCCTAAAATTGTGCCGTTGTGGAAAGGGAAAGGCTAACCGATTTGGGGTTTCCATAATCCGAGTTTTCTCTTATGAAATTCGCTCTTTGATAATATGTTGATGTCGCTCATTTCCATAATCCGAGTTTTCTCTGATGAAATTCGCTCTTTGATATGTTGATGTCGCTCATTTAAATGAGCGACATCAACATATCAAAGAGCGAATGAGCGACATCAACATATCAAAGAGCGAATTTCATCAGAGAAAACTCGGATTAGGATTTCCAGGGGTCACAGAAGATGACCTCTATCGGGTGAGTCTCAGATGTTACTTAAAAGTTTTAAAACATCGGATTTTAATCAGATTAACCCTATCCCAAACTACGACATTTTAGGGTTATCCACTTCAAAAACTGTAAACAATGACAAAATGGATGTTATTAAAAGTAGGATTTGTGTAAAATATAGCACAGAAAATATTGAGACAAAATGAGAAACTGCTGGTTATCAGCAGTTTCTTCTTTTGTTTCAATGTTTTACCAAGCCTATTCCACCAGGGACGACAAAACCAGGTCTTGTTTGGAAAAGGGTTAACAAAAACAACTTACTAGCATGTGCTTTTACCAGCCCCACAAAACCCCCGTCTTCCATTTCTGATACAAAGTCCTAATGAACAGAAGGGTACTTTAAAGAAATAGTTGGTTTTGCAATGTTGGGCTGGATGGCCAAGCTCTTCACCGCTTGTAAGATTCGTCGATTCCGAGAATTCCCGAGGTTTTCCGAATACACCCGTCACTATGATCAGTAAGCATGTCATGGTAGCGAATAAAACATGTCCGTAGTCCATCTATAAATAAGAAGACAAATAAGGGAAAAATACATACAGATGGACATGCATACAGATAAGAGAGGGTGGAGGCTTTTTGAAATGCAATATTTCATTTGGTTCATTTATAGTTCGTCAAACCTTATGTTGTGGGTACTCATTAGAATGGTCTCATCGAAACGATTCAATCGAGTACCCACGAGAAGATTCAAATGAATACCCACAACATAGGGTTTGGAATGGAAATGACAAAATGGGCATGTCTATATCCCCTCCTATATGTATAAATCTGATTGGCCTATGTTTATTCATCATTATCATTTAAATTCTCAACTATTTTTACCCATTTAGGCCTACCTATTTCCAGACAGCGAGAAATTTAAAGTTGTCTAAAATGCAGACAGCAACTTCAAGTGAATGGGATTTTACATTATATGGTCTTTTTGGATAGAAATCATTGTTGGGAATGAAGAAATTGCTTGTCACAAGCAATCTTCTCATTCTCCGCAATGTTTTCCATAGTCAATATTTTGTAGAGCGCCAAAAAGCGACTTTGTGTGGTAGTGGGTTAGAATGGGACCCGTACATGGTTGTCGAACATACAATCAAGTGAAACATACATGTATATTAACCCATTACCACACAGTAACTCCTTTTGACTCCCCCAAAGAAAAAGGCATTGAAAAGCATTGTGGAAAATGAAGAAATTGCTTGTGACAAGCAATTTCTTCATTTTCCACAATACTTTCTACACAAAAAATACCAAAAAATGTTAATTTTCATTCACTTGAATGAAATTGTCGTCTGCATCATCTTTGAATTTGGACGAGTCTAATTTTGCCGTTTGGTAATGCCAATGGTTAAAGAAATATGTAAATTAATCAGCCTGCATGGTAGGCCTAGCTCTTTTCTGCATAAGAAAAATTCGATTAACCCTTTCCCAAACGACACAATTGTAGGGTGTTCTAATTTGAAAGCTGCAACAGATGACATAATGCATGTTGATAAAGATAAAATTAGTATACAATATAGCATGGAAAATACTGAGGCAAAAAGAGAAACTGCTGGTTATCAGCAGTTTCTTCTTTTGTCTCAATGTTTTCCTAATCCTATTTGTTTTGGGTCGTTAAAACCAGGTCTTGTTTGGGAGAGGGTTAACCCTTTCCCAAACAACAAAATTTTAGGGTGGCCCAAATTTAAAGCTGCTACAGACGACAAAATGGATGTAAATCAAGGCTGAATTTGTGTACAAAATAGGTAAGAAAATATTGAGACAAAAGGAGAAACTGCTGGTTATCAGCAGTTTCTTCTTTAGCCTCAATGTTTCCCAAAACTATCCAATTAGGGATGTCAAAACCAGGTCTTGTTTGGGAAAGGGTTAAAGTTCATTAGTCGTACTAAATCAAGTCTATAACAAAGTAGAAAACATTGGGGAAGACGTAGATCTAGTTAGATTTTTTCATAAGCAATTTCTTCATTTTCCGCAATGTTTTCCATACCCTATTGTTGGGGGTTAAAAAGAGTCTTTGCGAGGCAATGGATTGTCACAAGCAATTTCTAAATTTTCCACAATGTTTTCACTACTCTATTTTGGGGAGTCAAATATTTTCGGCTGGTCAAAATTAAAAAAAGTTTTCGGCTGATCCAAATTGAAAAAAGTTGCAAACGACATTGATTTTTCAAGTTGATGATATTTTAAAGTTTTACGACTTTCTATGTATAGCAGACATTGTGGAAAATGAAAATGTCCATCTTTTTTCTGTGTCCGTTTTCTTGAAGGGCGTAAAAATGTCAATTGTTGGGATAATATGAGTTAATATTATGTTACCTTGGTTGTGCTAATTCCTTTACCGCCGTTGAAAAATGAACATCCACGGACCAAGTTTACCTTATTTATAAATAGGCTAATCATTGTAGACCCAACCTTAATCTGTGATAGCCCTTAACAATGTATAGTAAGACCTTTAAGCCTTTCAAGCCTTTCGGACCTTTTCCAAATGTCAGTTTCAGACAGATCCATTAAAAAAATGAGCCAGGATCTGGAAAAACGTCCCTTATAGCATTTTTCAAAATTGAGTTTCAAGATCGGCCTGTTGTCAAATGGAGTCCAATATGCATCAATGCTGCTCTCTTTAAGTCACCACAGGTCATGAAGAAGCTATTGGAGAACAATATGGATCCTGATCAGACTGTGCGTATGCACAGGCTGATCTGGATCTATGTTGGGCTCAAAAGCCTTAAGGGACGTTTTTCTAGATCCTGGCTCAATTTTATATTACGCACAAGCGCCGTAGGTCTGAGAGAAGGAGCACGAGAGGGGGTATCCCGCTCTTAAGGGGTTCGAGCGTCACGTATCTTATCATAACGTATCTTATTCATAAATTAGTTTTTAAAAGAAATTCATCAGGAATAAAGTTCCCTGGTTAATTACGCTGCAAATTATTTTTTTCTAAAGAAGGTTTGGAATCATTTAGTATATCACGTGTATGAAAAATGGTGAAAGATTCGAAATAAAAGTAAGTTTAAGCCGTAACGTATCTTATGAAAAAAATGGGGGGATTCTTGTTTTTGAACTTTGATGTTGTTTTATTCGAAAATGTTAATAAGCTTGATCTTTTTGTGTGTGTTTCTGTTTACGTTGATATCTAACCTACCACTAAAAACCGTTTTGACCTTAGGAACACATCATGTTGTGTTTTACTATCAGTTAAAGTAGCGTTATGTATCTTACGCTGGAAATCGGGACATCAGAAAAACCTTTATCTCAAAAAAGTTTAGTCCTGCATTCCCACGAAACAGTAATCAGACCACAGGTAAATATATTTGGGAAGGAATAGAAAGATAATCGAGGCAATTATAGATTAAACAGCGTTAAAATCAAGCTGATTTTGAATTGCACCAGTGCAGGGACAACCAAAATTCATGGAAAATAAGCTAAAGAAATGTAAAATTTAAGGAGAAAAAATAGTTCCTGGTCTTGTATCATGCTTGAAATACGTACAAGGTGTCTTTTGTATAATCTTAAGCAAAGAAACGAAAACTAAAACCTTCCAATGAATTTATTACTAGTGGGGGACATAGAATTTCAATAATTGTGCACTTTTTTGTAGAATGAGTGTATATCCTTGACTAATGACGGATTCCAAGATTGAATGCAATATTCCAGTTTTGGTCTAACAAGGCTTTTATAAAGTCTAACAATGGTTTGCTTATCCCTTGAAACGATGTGGCGCTTAATCATTCCAGTCATATTGGCTTTTTAAACCGCACTAACACATTGTTTAGAAGGCTTCAAATCATTTGACACTATAATACCCAAGTCGGTCTCCTCTGTAACGGATTGTAAATTCTCACTATTCATGCTGTAATTATGATGAGTGTTGTTATGTCCTATATGAAGCACTTTACATTTCTTTACGTTGAAAACCATTTGCCAGTCTGCGCCAATAACAGTGACCTACCACCACAAACAACAACAACAACAACAACAACAACAACAACAACAATAAACAATCATCGTCCAGTGATCGTCCATGGCCGAGGCAGCAGGTTTTGGTATGTTTTACTAAAATCTTTACATTTCCGTGTATCACATATCGTGTTTTATGTTTAAATCTAGGTGTTTATTCACCATGTATTAAATTTGAATGGATAATTTGCCAATTGTTTACCAAAATATGTATTGTCATTAGTTTTCGCCCATGTAAATTTCTGTTTTGGCTGCTTAAACCTTAACTCTAGACAGTTTATCAAATTATCATGCGAATGATCAGAATTGATGGCATGTTTTCTTATTGACGTTAGCAGGTTTTATTTTGGAAAGGGTTAAATGTATTTACTCTATACCAGGCAGTTTCTGAGAAGCCAGTATTAGAACCACTCCTCTTGCCTAACACAACACAGACCTGCCAGTAATACAGTCATTTAACCAGTTCCGGTCCACTTTCTCATTGGGAGCTTCGTATGACCTTTTAAGCCATTCTTTCTCCGTATAATTGATATCGTTCGAAAGATAAATCATTTTTCTTCAAAACTAACCTTAGTCTTGTATTTTATGGTAACTTTTGATATGTAAACATCGCCCGTAACTGTGCGATACCATTGGACCAGTTCCGTGACCGTTTTACCTATTCCGAACGTACGGCGCCACCTATCGATCGACACGATTGGAAAGTCGAGGGGACGTCTCAAAACATTTTTTACATGTCAAATACTACCCTCTCTGCCTTAGAGTGCTACCATTATATTATTCTATTCATACAATGACAATCGGGGATTGCTGAAATTCGACAGCATGGGTGAAACGAAAAGCACTTTTTGGAAAAATGTTGGTGTGCTATCAAAATGGACAACTCAAACATCACCTGATTCCAGAGTTTTGATCGTCTTTATCTCCTAGTCTAGGTGCATTTCTTCCTTTTTTGCCAATTAACCCTTTCCCAAATGACAAAATTTTAGGGTGATCCACTTAAAAACTGCCACAAATGACAAAATGAGTGTTATTACAGATAGGATTTTAGTTGCAATAATGTAACCGAAACCTTTTTGAATTTTGATCTGGTCACAAACCAATACCCATCATCAAGTTTGTGGCTACGATATCGCAGCTAATAGGATTTGTGTAAAATATGACACAAAAAATATTGAGACAAAAGGAGAAACTGCTGGTTCTTTTGTTTCAATGTTTTCCAAAGCCTTTTCAAGTAGGGACGTCAAAACCAGCTAGGCCTTGTTTGGGAAAGGGTTAAGGTAAACATTTATCGTTGACACACAATGTCATGTAATAGTGATAAATTTTTGCTAATTCTTTTTCCTTTCTTCAGAAACATACTAATTAATGAGTTTATACTTGTAGCTGCTGGACAGCTAAGAAAAGTCTTATTTTCACCCATTCTCAAACTGCAAAAGAAGTATCCTTTCAATTTTGAAGCTGCTGCAGATAATGAAAATGAATGTTGACAAAAGAAGAGGTCATGAACAAAATATTTTAGGCAAATGGCAAATATATGTATCATCATTTTCATCATCTGCCTAAATATTTTCCCAATCATTTTTTTTTTTTTTGTACCTGAACTTGAAAACAAGGTCTTGTTTTGGGAAAGGGTTAAAACATGCATATTTTTTGCAAAATGTATTTTGAGTAATTGTTATCTCTTGATAAATCTATTACATAATGTTAACCCTTTCTCAAAATGACACTATTTTAGAATGATCCACATTGAAATGAGATGCAAACAACAAAATTAGGCCTATTGCCTTTTTTTTACAGAAAAGGGAGAACATGCTAGTTATCAGCATTTTCTTCTTTTTCAGAAAGACTTCCTAATTTCATATCCAGTGGAGTTGTCGAAAGCATCATTGTCATGATTAGAATCAATGTATTGACATAATGATATATGCTGTGTAGCTTTCTCTGTATACTTGCACATGTCTGACATGGCATTACATGGGTGTTACTGTGGCTAGTGAGAACAAGCGTCCACATGTGACAATCGGGTAGATAATTGGCCCTTTCAAAACAATTACTAATTTTTATTTCATGAATTAGGATACAATTTTATTACATTTGAAAATGTTGACAGATAGAATAACAAAGTGGTAATCAGAACATAATTTTCAAGTACTTCAATGACTTTTGCATACTTTTGAGAACACAATGGAAATCAGCCGGATTGGGAAAAAAGGACATGTTTTCCTTAGTTACATTTGGGAATTACTGTCTTCTTGATTTTAGACATGTTATATGTATATTTACATACAGACAGAGGAAAGACAAAATTAGGCTGAAGGGTGCTTGATATACATGTAAAGATATAATAGGAAATAAAAGAAATAGCCAGCAATATTCCAGTATTTTGATAATTTTCCAAACGGATATTATTTTTGTGCTTGGAAGATGTCCTCTTCACTCCCCCCTTTTCACTGCAATGCTTTCAAAAAGTTTTGTACTAAATAATGCATTTTATCACTTATCATATCTTGTCTGAAGTTGAAGTGACTTGTATTGATTAAAATACTGGATCCATATGTGATGATCATGTGCTTTATAGACAATCTAGCATGAAGTTGCAGTGGTTTCATTGTCAGTAGATAAAAATTCTTGGCTCTCCATACCTGAAAATAAAAGAAAAAAGAAAAGTCTAAGTTGACATTTATCAAAACCTAATGCATATTCATACATTGCTAATACCAAAGTATTGAGAAAGCTCTTAAATTGATTGTCTGACAAAATTGTGTTAGAAAAGAAGCCCCAACACATGGATAAGGAATTATTCACGAGACTCGCCTATTTCTTTTAACCCTGTCCCTTTTATACATCCTATTGATATAAAAGAGGTATAGTGGATCCATGGGATTCCTACCAACATTAATCATTATCTAAGTGCTTAAGTAAAAAAATACCTAGTACAGACTCTCCTTTAGGACATTTGAATCCCCACCGGAAAGGTATCCTGGGTCCAAACTTGTAAATATTAAATTGTAAAACTGATTGAATGATATTCATTGTCTTTGTAGATGAGCTCCTTTATCGACTTCCAGTAAAAAGGCACTTTACAAAGTCTGAGAATGACTATTTTTATATGGATATCAACCATTTTTTGTCTTTGGTCCACATCTATATATAGGCCTACAACTTTTGTGGGTGGATTTTTCATAAAGAAATACAAAGAATGGTTGGGGTTAGGTTTGGGTAGGGAGTGTGGGGTGAGAGTGGTAGTTTAGAATGATTTGATTAGCACAAAGGAGGATTGCAGGAGATTTCTTCAAGGTTGATTCAGCTGTCAACAAAATGGTCGGCGTGGAATGGGTGGGTTATGCTTTATATCTATATAGCCTAGATGTCAATTTCAACCAGGTTCCACGGAGGGTTCGTTTGACTCGCCGAAATGCCTGGATGCGCCACTGTAACAAGCTTTTTATCTATTGCTTTTTTATTTTTCCTGCACAGATATACCTCGTTTTTGTTTTACCAAAATAAGCTAGGCATGATTACTTAAGTTCTAGACAAGACATTTGCACTTCTTAAGAAAAAATATCATCCTCGAAAATATAAAATGAATTTATATGCTTTTTAGCAAGAGAACACTGAAACCTCACCATATTCGCTGAATTTCAATTTCAATCACATTTATCTGTATCAGCAGTCACAATTTCCCTAAACTTTCCATATAAATTCGAGTTTTCTATACTCTTGTTAATTTTGAGACATCCCCCTAAATGTAAAATCTATGGACCGGAACTGGGTCACGCATACCCCTCGCTTAGATACACATTTTCTTTCTTACGATGCCCTTGCTGTAAAAAATATTATTATTTTCCATTGGCCTACATATTTTTTCACAATTTGATATCATATTGACTTGCTTTTCATACCTATTCCGGGGATAAAATGAATTTGATCTGCCGGTACGCATTCTGGCAGCCGCTCGAAAAGGCCCTTGTCTGTGAGATGCATGTTGAAAATTTCAAGCGTCGGAAGGACTGGACGAATCTTACACATCGAAAAATATTTTTTCCGAGACAAAATTGATAGATCCTCGTGATAAAAAAAGAAAATGGTAAATATTTACTTTTTCATCGAAGAAATTTAAGGATGAATTACGAAGTGGACCGGAACTGGTCCTGGTTCGGAACTGGTTAAATGACTGTACCTGAAAGGGGAGTTAGGCAGTATATGTATATAGATAGAAAGACAGACAGCCTGTTGCTGGGTAGGGACTCACCAAAATGTCTGATGCCATACTTGTTGTGTGAGGAGTTGTTTAAAGAAACAGAAAATAACGATGAGTTACAGTGTTTTTTTTTTATTTTGGGGGAAGGGGGTCAGGGCCCATAGGTGGGGGAAAATAAGCGCGTGAACGCCAAAAAAGGGGAAAATTCAATACTTGCTTATACTCTCAAATACAGTGTTTAAAATACACTTAACTTGTTTGTACATCATTATGGAACATTAAAACAACAATTTGAACTGTTCAACAATTTATTAATGATCTAATTAAACATTTAATTGTCTGTAAAAAACATTTTTTTTTCATTCTCCACAGTGTTTAACTTTTCTACAGTAAAACACAAAACAGATTTAAATTTCGTGCATTTCACTTGATATTGTTGTATCATAATGCAACAGTAAACTATTATGAATTTGGACAATGCTGTCTCTTAATGGGTTGACAAGTGTTGCAATTTTGCAATAAAATAGACAGTCAACTAGTAAATTTCCTGGCATCATCGACAGGTGTAGACATTTCTTCCATATCATTGATTTTTTTCGACGATTTCACCATTTTATAGTAGATTTTTTCAGTAGCACTTTCGGTTGTGCGACATATTGTGAAACATAGAAGGGACGTTCGTTTCTCTGGTTGGTACGAACTCCCAGACATGCGGAACATTGTTCGATTGATAGAGAACAGTGTTACGGGACTGAATCCGCTGTAGAGGTGAATGATTTCCCATCAATTTGATAAGAATTTAATTCTATTATGTGATTTCACCACGAAACTACTGTTTATACTTGAAAATACAGGTAGCCGTGTTTGGTTCAGTTACATACCGTTCGATTCAATCACTGTCTTGAACAGTGAATCGAGCGCGACCCGAATTGAATGTACTGGTACTCGTTGTATACGACGTTTACAAGGTAGTGGCATAAGAAACGGGAACCAGTCTATATACATGTTTACAGTAAGTCGTTAAAGGTAAATAAAAACAGATTTTACTGAATTGAGAGACGCCTAGAACTTACGCAAGGCTTAATTATAATTTTATTTTTTTTTTTGCAATGGTGAAAATTAGTCCGAGGAGGGGAAATCTGTTCCAAAATTGGGGAAAAAAGGATATTCCACGGAGAGGGGAAAGGGGCCGAATAACGCCCGTTTTTTTGGAAAAAAAAAAACACTGAGTTACTGTTAATGGGTTAATTGTATTTCAGATTCTGAGAAGCCAGTATTAGAACCTCTCCTCTTGCCAAACACACAGACTGACAGCCTTGGACTGGGTAGGGACTCGCCAAAATGTTTGATGCCATGCTTGCTGTGCGAAGAGATGTTTAAAGAAAGGGAAAATAATGAAGAATTACTGAAACATCTGTTGGTGGTGCACAAACTGGTGATAGCTGATGTGAAACTGATAGCAAATTTGAAAAGGTTGGGCATTTGATTATCAGAGCTACTGCTAAAAGGGAGCGACAGCTTTTCAAAATGCAATATTTTATCTATTGTTCACCATACTTGCTACCAATTTTTGTTTGGGGCCAGGGGCCAGTGAAATTGTGGAAAAAAGCGACGTTTTTACCTAAATTGGGAAAAACCAAAACAAGTTTGTATTCATACAGTCACTCAGTTTCAGCTGCAAATTAGACTGTAGTAATGTAAAATGTATTTGTACATACTCTTGTTTAAGAATCTACTCTAAAACTGTCTTCAAAATGTTTGTAAATGAAGATTAGGTCTTAACATGGGGCATTCTGGGTCCTCATTGGGAATTTTCACAGGAGAATTGGGAAAAAAAGATACTTTTTGCAATTGGGAATGGGGCCCAATAATGGCCCCAAATTTTGGCAAACGAGACCCCTGCATTCCCTATGCTGTGGGTACTCATTGGAATCATCTCATTGATACTTCCAATGAGAACCCACAACACTGGGTTTGGATTTGAACTAGCAAAGTTAAAATGCCTGTATCCCCCCTCTTTTCTATAGCTCAGTACTTTTACATCATTAATTCAGATCATAGTGAGATGTGTCAATATTTTATAGGTCTACTGAAAGTACATAAAGCAATTTTAGCATAAGGTCATTTTAATTGTTTACATGCATGCTGTGTTTTGTTATGACATATGGTTGCTTCAACTAATAAAATAAAGGACTGTGACCAATTCATTATTTCATTCACGACTGCTAATTGGCAAGCAATCCAGAGGTGAAACTCTTTGCACCTATAAAATTATGGTGACTTGAGCTTTGCTTTTGTGTAAAATGGGGCAATAAGAATTACCTTAGGGCAAGTTTTTTGCCCAAGTCTCCCTTAGGATTGTCTGTGTCTGCAACAGCGTCCGGATTGGAACAGTCTAAAATGTACTCTTGGGGAAGGGTTAACCCATTACCCGACATCAAAATTTTTTACCTGTCCAAATTCAAAGATGTTGCAGATGACAATTTCAAATGCATGGAATTTAACATTTTATGTTCTTTCTTGATATAAAACATATGGGAAATGAAGAAATTGCTTGTCACAAGCAATTTCTTCATGTTCCACAATGTTTTTCAAAGCCCTAATTTTGTTGGGTGTCGCAAGGCGTCACTATGTTGAAATGGGTTAAACATGTATAACGGTAAATTATCTTTTCAGTTACTTAAAGTACTGGAAACATAGATTTAAAGACACAGACAAGCTGGAAGAATTTTGTTCTGTGATATCTACTACACAGACAGAGGAAGGTAGTAATCAGAATTTTTAAAGTTTTGTTAACCCTATTGCCTAAATCCAAAACAATACTTGGCTTTTGACACACATAGTAGATGAGGTTTGGGAAAATACTTAGGCAAAAGAAGGAAATGGTGATAATCATTATTTTCATGTTACGTCTCAATATTTCATGTGCAATATTGTCCACAGATAGTGTCTTTGTCAATATCCAATTCGTCATCTGCATATTTTCAAATTGGACAGGTCTGCAGTTTTGCTGTTTGGAAAAGGATTCAAGCTTTGCTAAAGGAAAATGGATTTCTGTGAATTTGATGTGCCTAAATAATTTCAAGAAAAGAATTATCACCTCTGAGAATATACACTTAAAGACACTTCTAACGCAACACTTACCTTTTTGGTAATAACTTGGAATTTATTGAACCATTTTTCATCAAATTTTCAACAGGAATTATTCATTCACAAATGCATTATATCTGCAATTTTCATACATACACATTGAGTAGAAATGATTAAATTTGCAGTTCATTTAATATGACTAGAAAACAAAAAGTTGCAGAAAAGCTGTGTGAGCTGATAACGTAAATTCATGTTATTCATGTAACAGCAGAAAAGTTTATGATATTTTGCTTACATTCTGTGTGTCCGTCATTGACCTAAATGACACGAAGACAAGTCCCTTCCCATTGATAAAGCATAATTGATGAGGAATCTTTTCGGGATATTTCTTAACTCGTCCCTTTTAAGTTCCTGTTCCAGTTGTTGAAATTTTCTTTGAGCAAAAATGCAAACAACTTATGTCTGGTAACAAATTCGATGACTTTGTGCAATGCTGACACGCACAAAACATTATTTCTTAAACTAAATAGGTGCAACTGAATTCTAGTATTGCTTCGCACGTAAAAGCAAGTTATCAAATCTTAAGAAGCAGTGGTTCGAGATATGGGCATGATTTGGTGACGATGCTTTGGTGCTATTGAATTCTGCAATTGCATGGGGTTTTGTGACTTTTCATATTTGAGTCTTAGTGAAAAACCTAAATATTTTTTATGTTCGGATCAATCGATTTTGATGAAATTCACAGAAAACATGTAAACGTAGTTGATTTATTCTTGCTGAAAATTTCATAAAATATACTGCATTAATTATCTAATTATGAAGAAAAATGTAAGTGTTGCGTTGGAAGTGTCTTTAAGTGTAGATTATTATTTTAACTCTTTCCAAAATAAGACCTGGTCCCTTACATGATGGTTTTTTTATTGGGGTTTTACGCCGTTTTCAACTACTATGGTCATATCATGGCGGCTGGAGTACCTTACCATGGATTCCTGGTATATCTCTCACCACAACACCCTAACTGAGCCTCCAGCTGCTCCCCCACATAGGTTCACGATATCAAACCATTGATTGGTGTCATTTTTGCCAGAAAGGGTATTAGCCGCGGCAGGGTATCGAACCGGGGATCTCTCTTGTGAGAGGCAGATGCGCTTCCAACTGCGCCATGGCCGCGGCCGGTCCCTTACATGAAGAGTTTGGTAAAACATTGAGGCAAAAGAAGAAATTTCTGCTTTTGTCTCAATATTTTCTGGCACCCATGCTAGGTCAGACATACAAACAGGTAAAAAATGTATTCAAGAAAAATCAAGTTTGTGTATTATTACCTTACCTGCACTTTCTATTTAAATAGTAAAATTATGGGAAAATGGATCTTCATAGATAGCAAAAAACTTTAGCGCCAGTTCCAGTGCCAAAATTCCTTTCTTTTTGACCTTAGATAATGCAATCATGAATGCAACACACAACACTGCAGACTCTGACTGTCCGCGTTGTTCTGATTCCTTGAAAATCTAACATGTGCCCTTTAACCCTTTCCCAAAGACAAAATTTTAGGGTGATCCAATTTGAAAGATGCTGCAGACGACAAAAAATAGAAAATATTGAGACAAAAAGAGAAACTGCTGATTGACAGCAGTTTCTTCTTTTGTTTCAATGTTTTCCTATGCCTTTTCTATTAAGGACATTAAAACCAGGTCTTGTTTGGGAAAGGGTTAAGCAAATCATGCAGAAAGTTCTTTTAATTTCAGATGGAAGTTTCTATTACCTTTTGAGTGATGTTTTGGATGAAGACAGACAGCTGAGGGAATTTCTACAGAAAAGGAAATTGGTAAGATTCAACCCTTTCCCAAACAGCAAAAATATAACCCATTCCCACACAATACCTCTTTTTGACTTCCTACAAGATGATGGATTTAGAAAACATTGTAGAAAATGAAGAAATTGCTTGTGACAAGCAATTTCTTCATTCCCTACTATGTTTTCGACCGAAAAAAGACCAATAAATGTAAATTTCTATTCATTTGAAATTTTCGCAACATCCTAGAATTTGGACCAGTCTACAATTTTGCCATTTGGTAATGGGTTTACCCTTTCCCAAACAGCAAAAATTTAATCTTTTCTTAATTGAAAGCTTTTGTAAATAAGAAAATAAATGTTACAGAAAACAGAAAATCTACAAGTCATAGCCCATAAAACATTGAGGAAATAGGAGGAAATGCTGATTATTAGAGTTTAAAATCAATAATAATAATAATAATAATAATAAAATATTTTCCAGGAGCATGTTCTACAAACACAACAAAAAGAGAGGGAAGACTGTAGTTTTAGTAGAGGATGTCTATTTTGTAAAGAAAAATTCTACGGAAATAGGTTAGACTATTTGTCTTAGTATATGTAAATATGGCTAAAATTCTTTCCAAACAGCAGAATTTTGAGCCTTTTTCATTGTTGTATATCATAACACAGAAACTGTTTAGAGTAAATGGGAAAATGCTGATTTGAAATTAAGAAAGAATGACTGGAATAAAAAAAAACCTTCCATACATGATTTAGACTTTTATAGAAAATGACTTTTATGCTTACATTTCATAATATTCATGTTTTGAATGTAATATTATCATTTGCTTTCATGGATCAATTTGGTGCACATTTCCTTTGTTTTAACTGTTTCATGCTTTAAATTATTTTTCTCCCAAATATCATTTGTTCCTTTCAATAAAGGATTGTTGTTTGCTTTAAAAAATCTTTTAATTTATTAATTAGATCTCTACTGTTCAACCATATGGCAGAAGATCATGGTTTTAATGTCGGGCAGCCGGATAACTTAGGTAAGAGCTTTGAGCTTATTTTTGACTCACTGACAGATCCAGAGGGGGTTCGGGGATTCAACCCCCCTGTAGCCTGGTTATTTTAATTTTTTATCAAGAAATTCAGTCAAAAGTGTGTAATATTAGACACTAAGGTTAAAGGCAATGATTTCTAGTTGTGCACACCATGTACAAAATTCAGATAACTTTTTTTTCATTCTTGAATTATCTGCCCTTGAATTAAAAAAATGCCCATTTTCTTGTGTGCATAATTCCTCATACAATTTAAACCAGAATTTGATCTTATTTGCCACAACAAATATTCATGGTGTCTACTTGTGCTTGCCATGATTATCAAAATTCTGATAACTCTTGGCATTCTTGAATCATCCTTTTCCCAAACAAGACCTGGTATTGACGTCCCTAATTGAAAAGGCTTGGTAAAACATTGAGGCAAAAGAAGAAACTGCTTATTACCAGCAGTTTCTCCTTTTGCTTCAATATTTTCTGTGTTACTTTGTACACAAATCCAATCTTTATCAACACCCATTTTGTCATTTCCAGCATGCAGCTTTCGAATTGACTTATACTAGCCCATCTCTGGTGCATATGCTCTGCTCTGTGAAGCTCTTGTTAATCATGGTCATTTTGCTTATTTGCAGTTTTCACAGATGAATTTTTAGATGTCTTGGAAGGAAAACTATCAAGGTAAAATATCGCAATGTGCCCTTTATGTAGTAATACTATTATTAGACCTTCCACAGGGCTACAGATAAGTGGGGGTGAAGACATTCTAACTTTATTCTTTTATTTCCAAACCCTATGTTGTCACATTGTTGTGGGTACTCATTTGAATCGTCTCGACAAGACGATGCAAATGAGTACCCACAATATAGGGTTTGGTGAACAATAAAAGAATTATTGCAGTTTGAAAAGTCATCACCCCCTCTTATCTGGAGCTTTGCTTCCAGTATCGTTTTCATGAAAGATAGAGTCAAACGTTTAGAACAATACAGAGAAGAGAAGACATCAGACACCATGCTCGTTGTATTGTTATCTTGAAAAAAAAAAGGTAATCAATTTCAGCCTCAGGAAAGCTCCCATCGTACTATTTACTGTTATCTACTAGATAAATATTTACTGTTACATTCTAGATAAATATATATTTCTCAAAGTGTCAATTTTGCTAGATATTATAACACTAGCTGTAATCTAAATGCTGAATGTCTTGTGAGCGTTCATTATAATAGTGATCAATTTATCAAGTAAACAGTGCCATGATTTTGGACAAAAACAGTATTTTGTCAGTTTAAATCTCATAAAATGCAACTAAAGAATAATTGAAACGGTAGTTATGAGATTTTATAACTACACCGATGATTTAGCAAAACATAATGGTGAACATAGTATTTTTAACACAAAACCAATTGCCATTTGCATATTTTAAAATTTCCAACGTAGGTGTTTTTTTGATACATCTACTATGTTTTATGTATCTCTTTGAGCTAACCTATTTAGAAAAAATGATGAATATTTTACATAGCTACAGATAACAGGGAGTGATGGCTTTTCAAAATGCAATGTTTATTATGCTCCCCGAAAAAATTCGGGGGAGCATATAGTCGCCATGCTGTCCATCCGTCCGTGTGTCCGTGTGTCCGTCCGTCCGTCCACAGCCATATCTCAGCAACCCTTGGACCAAATTCAATGAAACTTCACATGTGAACTCCCTGGGTCAATACCTAGGGACCTTTTTCTCCGTTTGTAAATTTAAGGCTGCGTCATGGAAAAAGGGGCCTTAGTGTAAAAATTAGTTTTTCTCTTATTTCTCTTCATCTAATAGGCAGAATTTAATGAAATCTTGTGCTTATGTAATAAATAGGATGTTCTAGACCATATTCTATAAATAAAGTGTGTACAAAAAAGCTGTCATGGGAAAAGGGGGCTTAATGTATGATAGTTTTTATTTTGTGACAAACACTTATTCGGGGAGCATTATCCGTCTGTGACGGCTCTTGTTTTATTGTCCATCAAACATATGGTATGAGTACTCATTGGAATTGTCTCGTCAAGACAATGCCAATGAGTACCCACAACATATGGTTTGGAATTGAAATAGATGTTAGAATAAGTTACAATGTCTTAACCCTTTCTCAAATGACAAATTTTTATGGTGATCCAATTTGAAAGCTGCTCTAGACAACAATATTTATGTTAAAAAGGAAGGGATTTGTGTACAATATAGCACAGAAAATATCGAGACAAAAGGAGAAACTGCTGGTTATCAGCAGTTTCTTCTTTTGTTTCAATGTTTTCCCAAGCCTGTTCTATTAGGGACATCAAAACCAGGTCTTGTTTGGGAAAGGTTAACCCCCTCTTATATGTTGCTCTGATTTTATTAGGAGCTATCATACATAAGTGATTCAATAACATCCGATTTCTTAAATATTTACAGTTTACAGTGTCTGTATTGTGAGAAGACATTCCGGGATAAGATTGTATTAAAGGAACATATGAGGAAAAAACAACACAGAAAGATTAACCCAGTAAACAAAACTTATGACAAGTTTTATGTGATAAATTATTTGGTGAGTATCCCTGCTAAGGGTGTTTAAGCCTTTCCCAAACAGCCAAAGTTAAGAATTTCCCCATTTGAAAGCTGCTGTAGACAAAATTTTTGTATATTTTTAGCACAGAAACTATTTAGGCAAAAGAGAAAATGCTGATTATCAGCATTTTCTTTTGTTGCCTCAATGTTTTCCCAAGCTCTTCCTACTAGGGACATCAAAAAGATTAAAATTCCTTCCCAAACAGCACAATTTTAGACAGCTCTAATTTGGAAAATGTGGTAGACTACAGGATTCGTGTGAATGAATATAGGATTTGTGTAATACTATGATGCATATTTAATATTGAGGAAAACATCAAAAATGCTTGTCAACAGCATTTTCCTCCTTTGGTCCAATGTTTTACAGGCCTTTTCTGAAAGGGACATGTTTCAAAGCCAGATCTTTTTTCAGAAATAGGTTAAAGTAAACAGAAATATTTAACATTCGAATTAAATCCCATGAAGGAAAAAAGGCCTTTATGTAAACTACAAAATTGATAAACTATTTGAGAAATCAAAGACAAAGACTTGTTACTCACACCGACACAAACTGTTCCATGTGAGCTTCTTTGGAATAGTCTGTCCTTTGTCTGTTTGTCTGTTCATCCACGATTTGGTGTGTTTACACTCTAGCATCCTGCATCAGCAAAGCTGAAATATTTCTCCCGAGAAGAAAAAAAAGCAACTGACTTTTATCTCCCGATAGCCTAAATATATAGAGGATAATCGTTTGTTTCAGTGTGGGATCAATTTATATTTCATTGAGTGAACAACAAAAGCTTTATTTTCATGAGTGGCGAAGCCACTAAATGAAATATCAATCGATCTTACTGGTAAAACAAATTCTATTTCTTTAATGTAAAAATTAGACAAAATGCGAAAATTGTATGACAAATTACTTATTTGGCCCGGCTTGTATAACATCAGGTAGGGTGAAATGAACGAAAGCGGGGCATAAGTTTTTGATAATTTCACTGGATAGGCGGTGAGTTTATCAATTGATAATCTACTATATTTTATCGATAATCCACCTAAAAGCATTAAAGAATTATTATTAACCCTTTCTCATAACAGCAATCTTTTACTTTGGGCTAAATTAAAAGGATTGTAGACAACAAGAATGATACTAACTTTTGTAGGAAAAAAATGTATAATAACATAAGAAACCTTGAAGGAAAAGAAGAAAATGCTGATTATCAGCATTTTCTTCTTTTCCAGCAAGGTTTTCAAAATGCACATCCAGTTGGTTCATCTCAGGTTACACATTTACATCTGTATCTTTTAATTCCAGGAGGTTGGTAAAACGTGGGAGAACATACAACATGAGAGAGATACTCCTGATATAGATGAATATGGAGCTGAAGTGGATGAGTAAGTGTGTTTACAAAATCTTAAAGGGACATTTCATTTTCATTTCAATTTTTGAAAGTATGTCTTGATGTCAATATTGGTTATTTTAATGAGCCTAAATGCAATCAGTTTGTTGAAGTTGGTGCTGATAAGCGAAAAACATGCCTTTAAAGTTGAGATAGATATGACAAATTCCATATAAATCTGAACTGTTGTCCACAACAATTTCTTTAACTTTAGCACAAAAATATATAATTTTCATGAACGGTGCAATATTTTTGCTTGAAATTTTCAGAATTTTCATAAGAAAATATGCTCTTTCAGATAAAAATAAAAGTAAAATTTATGAAAAATAAATGTGAAATGTCACTTTAATCCGTTACCAGATGGCAAAATTACAGACTTATCAAATTTCAAAGAGGATGCAGACAAAAATGTTTAGTCATTCTGGGTAGAAAACATTGTGTGAAATGGAGAAATTGCTTGTGACAAGCAATTTCTTCATTTTCTTCATTGTTTTCCATAGCATTTTTCTTGCCTAGGTGTTCAAAAATGTCAATTTGTTAGAATAGGTTAATTAGTCTAGATGATTATTTTATTTGTACTAAGTGTATGGTATTGATATGTATATTAATGGATGAGTTAATATTCTTATCTAACTCTTAACCATTTTTCAAACAACAAAATTTTAGACCAGTCTGATTTTAAAGTTGATTCATATCATAAATGGACTTTGAGGAAAAAAGTATTTCTGTACAATTTAGCCCTGAGGCAAAAGGATAAAATGCTGATTATCAAACCTAGGTTATTTATTTCTCGTCTCCTTTTTCCACAGTGAATGGACAAGTTGGGAGGAGGAGATATCGGGTCAGGTTGTATGTTTATTCTGCGAGTTCTCATCAAGCGGAGCAAGTAAACTACAACAACACATGCTGGAGTTACACGACTTTGATCTGCAGGAGATTAAACTGAGGCTCAATCTTAACTTCTACCATCAAGTCAAACTGGTCAACTTTATACGCAGACAGGTAATATTTGCTTTTACATTATTATACTCCTGAAGAGTTGTATTATGTTATGGTCCCTGTCATCTGTCTTTCCATCTGCCCATCCGTCTATTCATTAGCAATTTCTTATATGTTCAACTCCTACAGTTTCAATTTGAATTTGATCAAACTTGCCACAACGAATCTTCATGGTGTCTAGTTGAGCATACTGCTCATATAGAATTCAGATAATTCTTTTTTTCGAATTATCTGCCTTTGAATTTAAAAAATGGCCAATTTTACTGACAAGCCCCTCTCTGGCTTATGTGGGCAACACTACAAAGCTCTTGTTTTATTTGTGTAGAAAAAAGAGGGTTGCCACGCATCAGGGTTAAGTGAGGGAAACTTTAATTTCTTCAAGATCAGGGTATAGTCAGGGAATTTAGTGAAAAAACAGGCATATGTCAGGGAATTTTGCAAAAGTAAGATGCAGTACCATTAAATTATAAAACTGTCTGAAAATATTTTCATTCATTAAGGTAAATACTGTGATGAAACAAGGCAGTAAATTTTCAAATTTTGTGCGGGAAATGTCAGGGGAATTGTCAGGGAAAAAGTAAAGAAAAATATGGAGCTTATACTCTGGTATATTTCCTCATTGACAGGAAAACAGATTGCTCTCAATGTGTATGAATTTTATTTATTTCCATAAGATTACATGTATATAATAGTGCTTGTTTGTTTTTTTAACCATGGAAAAGCAATAAAATTATGATGATTGTTTTTACTTTCCCCGATTTAATGTACCGTAATTATTCTAATAAACACCCATATTCTAATAAATGCCCATCCCCAAAATCCCAGCTTAAAATCGGCATATTTCAAGCACAGTTTTAGCGAAAAAGGGTGATTCTAATAAATGCCCAACCCCCAATTCTGGATTTTATTCGTGTAAGTCATAAGCAAAGATCATTTCCAAACGCCATGAAAGAGAGGATTTCCAATCCACCAATCTATTTCCAATGATGGAATTTCATAAAAAAAAAATCATATTTTGCAGTCCTTATAACAACGATTGGCAAAATTTAAGTTAATTAATTTTGAGTCCATGAATTGACATTTAAATTGCATGCTTTTACTAACAAAATTGAATACCTCAAATAAATGCCCATCCTCAACTTTTCCATCGACCTTGTTTCTAATAAACACTCAGACATTCATTAGAACAATTACGGTATACAGTAGTGCAGATGTATTTCATTAAAAGGTACTTTTACATTTACAGGTCCATTTAGGCACATGTATTGGATGCCAGGAAAAGTTTGACACTAAATCTAGTCTAAATGATCACCTCTATCAGAGTGGACATTGTAATAAGATACCAGAAAGATCTGTCTGGGACCAGCCTCAGTGAGTATATACCTTGTGTGTCTAAATACTGACACTAAATCTAGTCTAAATGATCACCTCTATCAGTGTGGACATTGTAATAAGATACCAGAAAGATCAATCTGGGACCAACCTCAGTGAGTATACACCTTGTGTGTCTAAATACTGACACTAAATCTAGTCTAAATGATCACCTCTATCAGTGTGGACATTGTAATAAGATACCAGAAAGATCAATCTGGGACCAACCTCAGTGAGTATACACCTTGTGTGTCTAAATACTGATACTAAATCTAGTCTAAATGATCATCTTTATCAGAGTGGACATTGTAATAAAATACCAGAAAGATCTGTCTGGGACCAGCCTCAGTGAGTATACACCTTGTGTGTCTACTGACACTAAATCTAGTCTAAATGATCATCTTTATCAGAGTGGACATTGTAATAAAATACCAGAAAGATCTGTATGGGACCAGCCTCAGTGAGTATACACCTTGTGTGTCTACTGACACTAAATCTAGTCTAAATGATCACCTCTATCAGAGTGGACATTGTAATAAAATACCAGAAAGATCGGTCTGGGACCAGCCTCAGTGAGTATACACCTTGTGTGACTAAATACTGACACTAAATCTAGTCTAAATGATCACCTCTATCAGAGTGGACATTGTAATAAAATACCAGAAAGATCGGTCTGGGACCAACCTCAGTGAGTATACACCTTGTGTGTCTAAATACTGACACTAAATCTAGTCTAAATGATCATCTCTATCAGAGTGGACATTGTAATAAGATACCAGAAAGATCGGTCTGGGACCAACCTCAGTGAGTATACACCTTGTGTGTCTAAATACTGACACTAAATCTAGTCTAAATGATCATCTCTATCAGAATGGACATTGTAATAAAATACCAGAAAGATCAGTCTGGGACCAACCTCAGTGAGTATACACCTTGTGTGTCTAAATACTGACACTAAATCTAGTCTAAATGATCATCTCTATCAGAGTGGACATTGTAATAAAATACCAGAAAGATCGGTCTGGGACCAGCCTCAGTGAGTATACACCTTGTGTGACTAAATACTGACACTAAATCTAGTCTAAATGATCATCTCTATCAGAGTGGACATTGTATTAAAATACCAGAAAGATCAATCTGGGATCAACCTCAGTGAGTATACAAGACCATTTAATTTCAGAACTATCTGATTCCCATACAATGACACTTTTCGACACCCTAAAAGGTAAAGGTTTAAGAAAAAATTGTTGAAAATGAAGAAATTGTTTGTGACAAGCAATTTCTTCATTTCCCACAATGTGTTCTACCCAGTATGACAAACAATGTAAATTTTATTCAATCGCATCTTTGGATTTGGAGGTCTTAATTTTGCCATTTGATAATGAATTAATTTCAAAACCATATCACTTGGAATTATCAGAGGCCATCATACCCTCCTTTTGCCTATCGCTCATGCTGTATGAGGAGTATGTATTTTAACTGCTTGTGGCACTTGATGTTAATTAAAAACTTAGAGAAAAGATGATTGAAACAATTTAGTCTAATTTGTAATTAAAAAAATGATAAAGAAACATAACTGAGGACTGACAAAAAATGAATATTTGATTTACCTCCCTTCACTTTGCATGTCAAGGTAAAACTTGTACACTAGTAAGTTTTCGTTCAGTTGCTTTAGCATATGCAGACAGCAACATGAAAGCACATTATTGTGCAAATCTTAATATTATAGGATTGAAAGCAATTAATGAAAATGAGAAAATAATACTGGTTATCAACATTTCCTCCTTTTCTTGCAATGCTTTCCAAAAGTTAAATGCTAATATGGATGTTCAAACAAGGCCATTGTATGGTAAAAGGATCTTGTAAGAGACAGTAACATAAGAGTAGGTCAATGATGTGAAGTGTTCTGCATTTTTGTGCAAGATTGAAGCCTTACTCTTGTAGTGGGGGAGCTTATCCCAAAATACTTCACTTAGTGATACAAGCACCAAATTTGGCACAAATGTTCCTCAGAGTGTACTTTTTTCAAAACAAATGGTATCCACGATGAAAACTCAAAATGGCGGCCATTTTTCCAAGATGGCCGCCATCTTTTGAAGTAAAAAAATCAGAAAAAATACTTCATTTCGAGATACAAGCACCAAATTTGGCACAAATGTTCCCCAGAATAAACTCTTTTCAAAACATATGGTATCCACCATGAAATATCAACATGGCTGCCAAATTCTAAGATGGCCGCCATCAGTATATGTAAAGAAAATCAAGAAAATCCTTCTTTTTGAAGATACAAGCACAAAATTAAGCACATATGTTCATAAACGTACACTATTTTCAAAACATATGGTATCCATGTTAAAAATCCAACATGGCTGCCATTTATCAGAATGGCCGCCATCTTCATCGAAGAAAAAAATCTGAAAAATCCTAATCTTTGAGATACAATCACCAAATTTGACACAGATGTTTCTTAGAGTTAACTGTTTTCAAAAAGCAAGATATCCATAGGTGAAATAAACCCTGTGGCCATTTACCAAGATGGCCGCCATTTCTATACTTAAAATATTGGAAAATATTTCTTTTTGTGATATAAGCACCAAATTTGGCACTCATGTTTCTCAGAGTATACCATTTTCAGACATAATGGTTTCCACCAAGATAAAACAACCTCATGGCTGCCATTTTCCAAGATGACTGCCATCTCTGTAGATCACATATGGGTCAAAATAATTTCCTAGGTTACAAGCACCATTTTTTTCAAGTTATTGTAGATCAGTTATTCTTTGTGAAATAGGATTTCTTACATAGCCATATTTTTGTCATAACATGATAAAGACTATGACAATTTATAGCAAAATTGTCCTTGCGCTCAATAACAAAATAATTTCCAAACTTGACGGACTAACTAGAATTCAATGTTAACCAAACAATTTTGTCAGTATTGCTGTTCTTCTTAAATTGTCTTGGTCAAAATTCTCACCATGGTGTGTTAAAGAACTACCTGGCTGCCACTTTAAAAAAAAATTCCTTTAATTTGTAATTGACGATTTGATACAAATAAAGCCACAATTATGTATCAACAACTTTTTAATATATTAAGCTGCAACTTAGTGTCATTGTGGTCATTTTGTAGATCTTTCAAATATTTGAACCTTTAAGAATTGTATACAGTTATCTCACAAATTTTGCAGCAGCTTTGTTAGTGTTTCATGGCAGATACTATACTGTACGGTATGTAAAGAAAATATAATCTAAGAAACATTTGTGCGAAATGGGGGCTTGCATGACAAAATCAAAGACCACTATTTTGACTTTAGTAAAGGTGGACTTATTTGAAATCACTCAGGACGATGCCATGCATTTTGAAGAATGTATGTTCTGCGAATTATATGTGACTATATATCAAAGTATACAGTAAGGAATATTTTGTGCATGCACATTTTTATTAAGTGAAAGATTTGTCAAATATATGTGACCCGTCACGCTAAAAAGGACCTTATCCTAACTCCAAAAATCTAAATTTTGACAAACTTGTCAGACCCAGCACAGGTCAACCACATTCCGTATGCGAAAAATGAACATAATTATAGTAAGATAGGGAAACATTCTGGATTTAGAAAATTACATACTAGTGAAAAGTGTCGGCCCTAGTCTGGCTGCGCGGACTGCGCAGACTGACTAGGGTCGATATTTTTCACACATCCGATAAGGTCCCTTTTAGCGTGATGGGTCACATATCTAAAAAGGCCCCAAACTGTTTTTACATAAAATGTTATGCGTTATTAATTCCCTATTTAACTGACAACAGGGTTTGTTGTTTATTTTATATTTTAAAAATATGGAAAACTTTATTATTTTATCATAATTTGATGTTTATTCTTTCAGAATTGTATTTAAGGCCTCTCAGCCCATTATATATTTTGTACAGAATAACGATATACGTAGAACGAATAAGTTACTTCCTTTATATTGGAGAAACAATCTATATTTTGTATTTCATAATTTGTAGTTTATGATTTGTCATTGACCATGAAGAACCCATGTCTTTAATTTTATACTAAGACAACTATTTTGGTGGGAAGCATTTTTTTTACGATGACAAAGCTTGTAAAGAGATTACTTCTTGATGTTTCAATGGCAATTTATGTAGGATTGAACACTATAAATTTGGTTTTATTGAATTATAGTTTAAGGACAGATCCTCCATTTATTTCCCACGGTAAGATTTTTATTATTTTTTCTGTACTGATATTTAAATATATAAGAAGTAAAAAGATGACTTAAAAACTATAGGTCACCAAGCGAATTAAAAAGTTATTGGATTTCAGGGGAGACTACTCTTGTCTAAAATTGCAAAAATGAGGTATCACTTAAATACCCACAAAAAAGGTGTTCGAAATCACTAGCATTACATAAATAAGTCTTTATTGTGTTCAATATGTTTTATTTTGTGTAAATGAGTATCAATTTGGGAAAATTTATTGATGATTTTGAAATTTTTAGTAAATCATTCTTTCAAAAGTAGCTGAAATTGCTCTTTTTCGCAACGTTTCTGATAATAAAAAATATTCCAGCGGTAAGAATTTTTTCTTTTTTGGTATAGACATAGTGCTTGGTCATACCTACAAAAACAAACAAAGAAAAATATATCAAACCAAGCGTTTTTCTTAGTTATAAGTAAAATTTGGTTTACTTTTTGCAGCTCTGTCCGAAATTGTTTCACTACTTTTATCCATTTTCTTCCTTATTACCAGCTTTAGATAATAAAAAGTGTCATCTTTTGTGTCCATCTGAAGCGGACTAGCTCATAAAAACACCAGTTTGCTTTCGTTGCTCCATTTCCTATCGCTAACGCCACATGTTGAACGCGTAACAGAAAGTGAAATGTACCATCCGAGTACTATTACACTTTAATTGACCAAACAGAGAAAATTGAAATAACCGAAAAGGGTCTTGTCATTCATCAACCAAACATTAACTAAATGTAAAAAATACATTTGCTGAAAAGGCCAATTACTGAAACAGCTTTATTTTCGTTATTCAGGATATGCGCAGTAAGTTGCGCAGTAACAACTGGAGGATCTGTCCTTAATACTTGTATAGATGATAATCGAAATGGCCACCATATAGGCCTATTGAAATGTCAGCTGTTTTGTCTTCACCTACAAGGATAGTATCCCATGAATAGGACCGCGCTATTATCATGCAGAAACTTTGATGCGCATTGCAAAAAACAAAATGATAACACATTTAGTTACAATCCTCTAAAAAACACAAACATAACCAACAGCAAAAACATAACTGACATAAACTAAACGTTACAACTGCTTTGCAAATGTTATCAAAGTCAGATTATACATGATTTTTTTTAAGAAATGTGTTGTAATGAATGTCGAAATGAATGTTGAAGTAAGGCGAATTGAAAACTAGATTATCTACATGTATATACATACTAAAGCCATTTTGACAAATATGGAAGCACATTCCGATACCTCAAGTATGACAACATATTTTACAAACATCTACTCCACAAAGAAACGTTTGTGTAAAAAATATGTTTTTTACATCGAAAATATTTTTTTACCCATATAGAGATCTATATATAGATGGCAGCCACCTTTAAAAATGACAGCCATGTTGTTGTGTTTTTAAAGTGGATACCATTATTTTTGAAAATGGTACACTCTTAGGAACATGTGTGCCACATTTAGTGCTTATATTGCAAAAAGAAACATTTTCCAATATGTTGTGTTACAGAAATGGCGGCCATCTTGGGAAATGGCCACAAGGGTGATTTCACTATGGAGATCTTGCTTTTTGAAAACAGTTAACTCTAGGAAACATCTGTGTCAAATTTGGTGATTGTATCTCTAAGATAAGGATTTTTTTCAGATTTTTTTTCTTTTATGAAGATGGCGGCCATTCTGGAAAACGGCAGCCATGTTGAATTCTTAAGATGGATATCATATGTTTTGAAAAAAAGTATACTTTTATGAACATGTGAGCTTAATTTTGGTGCTTGTATCTTCAAAAAGAAGGATTTTCTTGATTTTCTTGAAATATAGGGATGGCGGCCATCTCAGAATCTGGCAGCCATGTTGGTTTGTCATGGTGTATACCATATGTTTTGAAAAGAGTATATTCTGGGGAACATTTGTGCCAAATTTGGTGCTTGCATCTCGAAATGAAGTATTTTTTCTGATTTTTTACCTCTAGAGATGGCGGCCATCTTGGAAAAATGGCCGCCATATTGTTTTTTCATCGTGGATACCATTTGTTTTGAAAATAGTACACTCTGAGGAACATTTGTGCCAAATTTGGTGCTTGTATCACAAAGTGAAGTATTCTGCCACTTTCTGGACTTGAGCTCCTCCACTATTGGTTAGAAGTCCTTGCAAACTAACTTAAACCTTGTTGAAGCATCAAGCACTTTCTTCATCAACAGAATGATAGTATTATATAGTTAAAATCCTAGGATGTTGCATGACAAGGTAATAACAAACTGTAAAAAACTTTAATGGCTGGTAATCAATATTTTAGTCTTCATCAGGTATTCATTCGCATGGGCCTTCTAAACCAGGTTTTGTTTTGGAAAATGTCATATTGAAAGAGAAATAAGTTTCAACGTTTTCTTAAATAGAAAAAAATTGGGGTGGTTTAATTGGAAAGCTGCTGCAGACAACAAAATTAATGTTGATAAAGACTGGATTTGTTGACAATATAGCACAGCAAATTTTGAAGTAAAAGAAGAAAATACTAGATCAGCATATTCTTCTTTAACCTCAATTTGTTCCCAAGCCCAGTATTTCAAACCTTTCCGAAGCAAGACCTCGTTTTGATGTTCTCAATAGAAAAGGGTTGGGAAAACATTGAGTTGAAAAGGTACCAAGACATAAGTAGAAAATGTGCATAATCAGCATTTCCTCCTTTCGCTTCAATATTTCTGTGCTATATTATACACAAATCCTAACTTTATCAACATCCGTTTTGTCATCTCTAACAGCTTCCAAATTAATTTTAATTAACCCTTTCCCAAACAAGACCTGGTTTTGACGTCCCTTACGGTAAAGGCTTTGGAAAACATTGAGACAAAAGAAGAAAATGCTGATAATCAGCATTTTCTCCTTTTGCCTCAATATTTTCTACGCTATTCTGTACACATATCATATACCTTTTAATATACATTTTCTGGTCTGCATCAGCTTTAGAATTAGACCACCCTAAGATTTTGTCATTTGGGAAAGGGTTAATTTTACTATCTTGCCACTTGAGAAAGGGTTATTAAAGGACATCACAACCAGCTTTTGTTTGGCAATAGGTTAAGAAAGAAAAAGAAGAATCAAAAAGTTTCAAACTTTATCATTTTGTAGATTGCGAGGTCACTGATTTGACCCTTGTGACACTCCTCTTTGATTCACATAAACATAGCTTCTATTATTCAACATTTAATAGACAGGGTATCAAATTTCAAAATGATGGGGGGAAAATTTTTTAGGGTAAATTTTCCTCTTTAGATAAAAACCCTTTAGTTTTTTAGACGATCTTCAAATATTTTTTGTAAGAACCCCTTTTCTTCATCAAATTTTGCTTCAAAATTGATTAGCTGTATGTGAACTGCTGTTTTTTGGAAATAACGCTTTAAAAATGACATTTACTTTTCCACATTTAACCCATTCCCACGCATTGACACTTTTTGGCACCCCACAAGATAAAGGCTATTGAAAGCACTGTGAGAAATGGAAAAATGCAGGTGAAAAGCATTCAAAGGGATGAAGAAAATTGCTGAATTCAAGATTATTTTCTCTCAGTACTTTCCAAGCTGTAAGTAAGAAATTTCAAACATAAATTTTGTCATCAGTAAACTCCTATCTACAATTTTGTTGTTTACTAAATGGTTCATAAACAAACAAGTGTTAAACCTTTCCCAAACAAAACCTGGTTTTGACATCATTATTAGAGAAGGATATTTTGAAACATTAAGGCAAAAGAAGGAAATGCAGATAACCATTTGCATAAATATTTTCTGTGCAATAGTTTAGACAGATCCTATATTTATTAACATCCATTTTGCCTTCTGCCTTCTATGACTCGGAAAGGGTTGTTTTAATGAGGATGTGAGGGTAGTTTTATTCAAGATGAATTATGGATCTGACAGGGACATTTTGACTGTAATAAGTGTTTTTATGTTGCTTATTTTTCTACAGCTCTAAGCCATGTAATTTCATTCATAAAAAGTTTTAACCCTTTACCAAACGACAACTTTTTTGGACAGTCCAATTTGAAAGCTGCTGCAGATGAAAGAAATGATGATAGAAACTTTGAAATTTTGTAAAAAATACAGCACAGAAAACAATTAGACAAAAGGAGAAACTGTTTGTTATCAGCAGTTTCTTCTTTTGTCTCATTTTTTTCCCAAACCACATCTATGCGGGATGTCAAAACCAGGTCTTGTTTTGGAGAGGGCTAACTAAGGTAAATGCTGAATATCCACTATTTTTATGCTCCTGTATTGAAAGATTGGGGCATATTGTTTTACTTGTGTCTGTCTGTCAATCTGTCTGTCTGTCCATCAGTTTGTCTGTGTTTGTGACAGAAAACTTAACAATTGCCATTTCATGGGTATTGGTGAAACATAGATTGGAATTCATTGACAGAGTAGGAGATAATTCTTTTTACAGCATTTCACCCTTTTCTCTCAATTCATTGAAACGCAATTTGTGATACAGCCTGCAATCATGGAAAAAATACAAAAATCAGGACTAAGTGTCAAAAAGTTATTTTACCATTTCCCAAACAGTAAACTTTAATAGAAGTTCAATTTTAACAGATCTGCAGATGATGAAATAAAGCAAATTTAGAGTAGAAAATTTGTATGTTATTGAAAATAAAATATTGAAGGAAAAGGAACAGTGCTGATTATCAGTCATTTCTCCTAATCCCTCAATGTTTTCCCACACCTTTCTACAATGGACACAAAAAGATAGTGTTGTTTGGGAAAGGGTTAGTTCAAGATGAGTTATGGATCTGACAGGGACATTTTGACCTTAATTAGGGTTTTTTATACTGCTCATTTTTCACCTGCCTTTTTAGACTTATTTGTTGGTTTCATGTTACAAATATACCTACTTTGACATTGTAGCAAGATCATCCTTAATGCTTGATTATTTTGTTGTCTGTAACTCATTTAAAATTGTTGCTGTTTAGAATTCAGCAGTTTGGAAAAGGGTAAATTATTTTAAAAAAATTTGAGTTTTTATTGCTATTAAAACAATAGGGGAAAGTAAAAAATCTGGAAAAAATGTCTTTTTAGCATTTTAAACTATAATACGGGTCCAGATTTAACTGTGCTTACACAGTCTGATCAAGATTAATTTTATTCTCTAACAGCTTCTTCATGACCTGTGGCAGTAGCTGTAATAGAGCACCAATGCTGCACCATTGATCCTGATCAGACTACATTTAGGCATAAGTTGATCTGGAAACATGATGGCCTCAAATGCTATGTGGGCCCTTTTTCTGGGCCCCAGTTTGTATGCTAGTTGTCAGCATTTTCTTCTCTTACCTAAAAATTTATAGTTAAAGGATAAAAAAAAGGGGTGTAAAATTTTTGTATATGTGACCCGTCACGCTAAATACACAGGTCAACCAGATACTGCATGTGACAAATGAATATATAGTAAGATAGGGAAAACATTCCAGATTTAGAAAATTACATACAAGTGAAAAGTGTCGGCCCTAGTCTGGCTGCGCTGACTGCGCAGACTGACTAGGGTCGATATTTTTCACATCCGATAAGGTCCCTTTTAGCGTGACGGGTCACATATGTCAACTGCAGCACCTGTCAGTTTCAAAATGGCATAATTTGTGTTGAATAATGAAAGCATGTCAGATATTTTCAGCAAAATTATTTAATGGATTCAATAATACTGTGGCCCATAATATCAAATGACTCTTTGAATAGAAAGTAGATGTATCTGCATTCATCATGATTTGAAAAAAAAATCCCTTGTAAATTACAATCTTTGGACCACACACATATGATTCAGACAACTCATTAAAGTTTACGCCAAGATTTATCTAAAATATAGGCATTTCCATGTCGGAAGCAATTTCTTCATTTTCAATTATGTTCTCCAAAGATTTTATCTGGTGGGATGTCAAAAAGCATCTTTATGTGGGAATGGATTCGCAGTCTTATATTGAGAAAAAGTGTAAAAATTGAATAATAGGTTTACGGAGCAAAAAAATTGAAATTTTGTCAAAGGGTAGATGTTTTTCTCCCCAGGACAGTTACTAAGGTTACGAACAATATGAAAAATGTGACAAGTTCACTGATTATTCAAACCATAACCCTGAATACTTTCACAAACGGTGTATAACTGTGTTTGGATTGTTCCCTTTTAGAAAGCTGATGCAGGTTTCAAAATGGATAGTGATGATAATGATATTATTTGTTTACAAATCAATAAAGCACAGAAAATATTAAGGCAAAAGGAGAAAATACTGCTAATGAACAATTTTGTCTTTTGTCACAATGCTTTTTCAAACCTTTCCCATTAAGTGGGTCGAAATGCATCACTTTTGGGGAAATGGTTAACCCTTTCCTGTAGTGAGGAGGACAAACTGTTAGATCACTACAAATTCAAAGTTAAATCGAATGGCCAATAATGTTTAAAATAGAAATTATGTACGGTGGTACAGCTTAGAAAATACGGTCGAAATTGTTGTATGCATCCAGCCAAGGGTCACACCAAAAGTTGCCACATACTGCAGTTGGTATAGTGAGAAAAGAGAATTGTTTATTGTCTGGTGACGGGTTGAGGAAGAGTAATTTTGAAGTCAGAATTCAGTACCAATTGATTAAATGATCAATCAATTTCTACCTGTCAAAGGCCATCTTTAAATCACTGTACATTAAGCCTTTCCAAAATAACAAAAATTTAGGATAGACAAATTTAAAGGCTACTACAAGCGACAAAATGGATGTAGATAAACATGAAATTTGTGTACTGTATAGCACAGAAAATATTGAGACAAAGGGAGAAAATGCTGATTATCAGCATTTTCTTCATTTGCCTCAGTATTTTGCCAAGCCTTTTCTATTAGGGATGTCAAAACCCTGTCTTGTTTGGAAAAGGGTTAAATCTAAATTCTGTATCAATTGATTAAATGATCAATCAATTTCTACCTGTCAAAGGCCAGCAATAAATCACTGTACATTAACCAATATAACTGGACTTGTTGACTCTAGTAGCATTGTTTACTGGGTAACTGGAGAAATTAAACAGCTGGTCAGATTAGGTTAACCCTATCCTTTCCTTCAGAATTAAGACAGCCTCAGAATAGAATTGAAAGAAAAGGAGAAAATGCTGACAAAAAAGTATTTACTTCTTTTCTCTAAATGTTCTTTGTCAAATTTTACTGATATCCTATACTGATTGTGTATTTATTCAACATGCACTTGTCTTCTTCAGCATCTTTCACATAGGAATGTTTTGGAAACGGCTAAGAGCCAATTACAGAAATTTTGCTCAATAGAAATTGGCGCTTTTTCTCTGTTTGCTATATGTTCAGGAAACATGTAGTACTTGCCATTGACATTCTTGACAAAACTTTGCAGGTCTATACATCTATACAAGAAAGTTGTTTGAGACTTGCATATATGATATGACCTGGAATTGACATCCTTTATAGAAATCCCTTTGAATAACATCATGACAAAAGAAAAAAATGCTGACAATAAGCTAATAGCTTTTTCTCCTATCTTTAAACCCAGTTTGCCATTTGTAGTAGCTTCTACATCAAAATGTTAATGATGTTAACGCAAGACTTTAATGCTACTGCAGGGTCATTGATCTATTACTAAATCATGTTCTTTCTCTTTATTGAAGGTACTTTTTCCCAACCTATGAGAATGACAATTTATTGTGCCAGTTAGAGGACGAGGGGGAGGAGCTAGATGGTCATGTGACTGAAACTGTGATAGCTGAGGATACGCCCTTTATGGAAACAATTCTTAGTGAAGAGACAATCAGACAGGAAATTCTGACTTCTTGATATTCATCAAAGATCTTAAATCTTTTCCCAAACATCTTTGGAGATTTTTAAAAAATCCTGAAGATGCATGATTTGCAAGGGCGCACAACAAGTTTTAAGGGAGGCTCTTTGCATTTTAGAAGATGTAGAATAGCTGTAGTGAAGAATTGGCCCTTTACATGTGAGTTGCAAGTGTGTGCAATGCAGCACTAGGACTAAATTTTAGATGCAGACCGCTCAAGGAACCATGTGTGACTGGTTGTAAGAGAGGCTTAAAACTTACAATTTCCAGGGAGTTGCAGCTGACAAGTGAATTGATGCCAAATGTAGAAAATGATTATGCTTGTTATAGTATAGAAAATATTGGAAGAAAAAGAGAAATTGCTGATCATCAGCAATTTTTTTCTCTAAATGTTTTTCCAAAATTTTATCTATTGGGGATATCAAACCAAGGTCTTATTTGTGAAAGGGTTGAATGAGTTCATCTGTCTTTATGTTGTGGATTGTTGTCAGTTCTGGTGAAGTCTGCGAAGTTTCTTTTGTCATTTTAGAATGAGTAAGCCCATTCCCATATGTTGACTCTTTTTGACTCGCAAAAAGATAAAGGTTTTGGAAAACATTGTGGAAAAGCAATTTCTTCATTTCCCACTATGTTTTCTATCCAAAAAGAGCAAATAATTGTAAGTTCATTTGCTCGAAATCTTCTGCAATATCTTTGAATTTGGACCAGTCTGAGATTTTTCATCTAGTAATGGGTCAAAGAACCATAGGAATTAGTAGCCTAAAATCAAACAAAGAAAATGTGGGGAAAGCTGTAACATTATGACAATTACATATTTATAAAATGACAAATCTTGACAGGTCCAATTAGGGACATTAGTCCTTAATTAACATTCATATGCGTGAATACTTTGTAACTATTTACAGGTGATGTGTCTATGTCAAATATGAACTACTTTGTTATATTAAAACTTGTATGATACATACATTTGTATTTTGTCTCTTTGTTTCATTTGGGCTTATAACTTTCGCTAACAAAACCCTGTTGATGTCCCTTACTAAAATGACATGAGAAAATATTAGGGCATAATAAGAAAATGGTGATAATTAACACTGTCTCCTTTTTTATATGCCGCCATACGCGGTCATATATTGGCGTCATCTTCTCCATATGTTCATCTCTCCGTCCATAGGTCTGTCCACTTTTCTTGTGAGCGCAACTCCACCTTTGTTTCTGGCTGGATCTTTTTGAAACTTGGTCAATCTTATCACCTCAATTGGTAGATGTGCATGAAGGAAGGATTTTATGGTTCATTCGTTTTTGCCTGAGTTATGCCCCTTAAAGCTTATATTGTGACCATGGCACTTTTGTTCCACAATGTTTTCTGGGTCATAATGTACACAACTTGTCACTATTTTTCGTCCGCCTGTACTTTTGGTTGTCCATCCAATTATTGCTTTTTGTACCAACCTCATGTTGGAGGAGCATTGCCTGTGACAGACAACCAATGCACTGGTGGTGAACTCGGCGAAATGGAGGGACATTTTTTCGTGATCAATGTATTCCGTCGTTGTTGTTATAAGATTTGTAACTACAGCTTTATCAAAGCCGTAGTTACGAGATTTTATAACAACACCAGGTTGTCAATATATATATCTTTATTTCCTCCTATATAGAAGATTACATGCATACATGAGAAAACACAATTATGACAGAAAAAAGAGAGAAAGGGGAAAAGTACATTCATTCCTCAAACACACACACATCCACACACTATCAAAACAAACACACACATAATATATATGTACATAAAAATAACAGAAAGACTAGAGAAAGTCGACTGTTGTGCTAGAAGCATTTGCTGTTGCTGTTACGTACACACGTGTTAATAAAAGAATGCTTATACGCGTATTTGGTTTTTCTGATACTACGCCTTCTTATTATTGACCGTTGTTGGCTAAGCAACAAGCAAGAACAAGGAGGGTAGTGGTACACTCTGTGAACACATTTGTTTGTTCTAACCTTATGTCAACCATGTACATTTATATATCGAAAGTAAAGTGATTGTTTGCGTAAATGGAGACCGAAAACGAAATTTGGTTAGAAGAAAGCTGTGTTATTAAAACAGAAAAAACGGTTAAACTTCAGCAAGAATTATATCTTTTCAAAGTTTGATGAAGATACCGATAGGATAATTTTCTAAAGAGATGAGATCTTTCGCCAAGCAAATCGTACATCATAATATTTTCGCTAAGTATAATTTTGATATATTCGCTCCTGCTATAATTGTTCAAAGTTGTCAGAAGTTGGTCACCAAAGTGAAAGCAAACAATCGCTTTAAATCGATTTCTTAAAGTTTGTACAAAATTACAATCAAAAATGATGTGAGAAGTTAGATCGGAACGGATGTCACGGGTATTACATCGTGTGCATTCCGGTATAAACAACGAGCAGTTTGCTATATGCTGCGCAACTGAAAAACAACACTCTAGCATCTGAGGATGATGTCTTGCGTAAGACCAAAGTGTAGGTACTTGGAAAGAAGGTTGAAAATTGCGAAAAACATTAAAGTCTGGTGATGAAGTTCTTTCATTCCATTGATCCGTGTAACGTAATTTTACTCTGCTCGAATATAGTCTATGCCAATTTAATTTTGATGGGAATACGCCATTTTTTATATAGTTATCAATGATGTTTGTCAATTCGTATTTTTGGCATAATTGCATTACAGAGTCAATAAATCCACTGTTATTTAAACCATGTATGTAAGATGATAAACGGAGACGAAAGAGCGTTTTTACTATAGAGTCGTTTTGTAGTCTACATAACTGACCAAGGAAGTTCAATTTTCGCAATTCAAATTCTGCTTCTAATGGAAACATTCCAACAAGACCTAAGGAAATATCGGTACTTGATCTTCTCTGAAGACCTTGAAAATGTTTGACACACAGTCGATGCGAGCGTTCGATCATAGTCATATTGTTAGATGACAATGGAGGGAGAAATTCAACCCCGAATAGGGCCTTTGGTAATATAACTGTTTTATAAATATTTGTACTGGTGAGGGGGTTTAAACCGTTTGAGTGCAAACCATTTTTACTTATCCCGAAAAAGCTTCGGCGGAGTTTCTTGCATAAATTTTCTGCCAAAAGTTTTTGATTACTATACTTGGAATACAAAACACCTAAGTGAACAAATTCTTCTTTTTCTTCAATAGTTTTGTCTCCGACTTGCCATAAACGATCACTATTTTTAAAACAATTCTTCGTTTCATTGAAAACTACAACTGCGCATTTATCAGCGTTGTATTGGTACCTCCATTTGCATGAGTATGAGTAGCAGAGATTAATCAAAGTTTGCAGGGATTTAGAAGATAAAGATAAAAGGGTCATATCGTCAGCAAAAGACGGGCACTAAGGTTGACATTGTTAATTTTGAGTCCTAAATTGCTGTTTACTAGATTTTCAATTAGCTCATTGATGTAGCAGAGATATAAGAATGGTGACCAAATTCCTCCTTGTCTGGTGCCCTGCAGAATAGGGAACCAGTCTGAGTAGTATCCCGCGTATAATACACGACTACGTGAATCAGAATGCATGGCCATAACGTTTTTTAATAGGGGTATGTTAACTCCATAATGAAATAACTTATAGAAGAGACCGTCATGCCATACTCTGTCAAACGCCTGACGGGCATCTAAAAAGCAAGAAAACAATTTACTATTTTTCTCATAACAAAAACTGATACTTTCGCTAAAAACAAAGGATGTCATTAGACTTCCCATATTACGTTGAAATCCACCTTGTAAAGGATGAATAGGCTTATTTATAGAAGATTCAAGTTGCTTTAATAAAAGTTTTTCATAAAGTTTGAGAATAGACGAAGATAAAGTAATTGCTCGATAGTTACTAGGTAAATCTTTACGTTTACCACCTCCTTTATGCAGAGTAATAATTACACCTAGCTTGAGTTTCGATGGTACGTAAGTGAAATTATACATCAAATTGAACATGAGTGTAAGGTAGTGGCACAGCATTTCTCCACCAAATATAATATGTTCATAATATATACCATCCTGACCACACATTTTACCTCTATTTAACGATTTAATTGTGGCGCTAACTTCTTCATAAGAGAAAATTTCTTCGAAACCTTGGTCAATGATTGATCTATCTTTTAACTGTGTTACAAAATTTGTTACGTCATCAAAATGCTTTTTGTCGTATTCGTCGCTCTCTGTGTCGCTATACAATTTTGAAAAATGCTCCCCCCATGCTAAAGATATTTCTTCTGAGTTACGAATAACCGTATCGTTAAATTTCATCTCATGGCTATTACTTGTATTAGTAGAATTGCTTCTTCTTTTGAATAGTCGCCAAAAAAGTGGACTGTCAATTTCCAGAGCCAAATCAATATCTGTATTAACCTTATTTAAAAAATCATTTGAACATTTTCTGTTTAGTTTTCTGAACTGGCGTTTCGCTCCCTTGTAATCACGATAGGAGAATGAGTTATTGCCACGAGGGCGGCCATCTTTAATCCAAATCGATCTTTTTTGTCTCATAATAGCATGAAATTGCTTCATTTCGGCACTCCAATAGGGTTTAAGATAACTTTTATATTCAGAGTTAGGGAAAATATTATGAGATACATAATTAACACTATCAACTATAGCATCGTACAAATTCTCTATAAACTCAGTAGCAGAGGTGAGCGCTAAATTATCGACACATTCTCGTAAAATTGAGTGTAGCTGAATTGCATATGTTTGTATTTGTGCGCTATTCAATTTATTCCATTTTAGTGAATTAAAGCGTTCTTGATTATTCGATTTTAAGCAAAAGGTACTTGCAATTCTTAAGATAACTGGTCTGTGAGAAGACACATTAAGACAATTGTCGTCTAGGATTTCACATTTATCGACCAAGTCCATGTCCTCAATTGGCAAAATCACGTGGTCAATCAACGAACTATACTTCCCATCATAGGAAACATAGCTCGCCGAGGCACCCGTACAAAGATCAGATGAAGTAAGCGCGTTTAGATTAAAGTCTTTTAATACATTCATCAAAAGTCTACTTCTATTATCAATATTTTTTATATGAACATGACCCGGTAAATGAGCATTGAAATCTCCCATAATTATGAGTTTCCCCCTATTTGCTACGGAACTAATTACATCGCATAACTGGTCTAAATAAAACCGGTATTTTTCCATATTATGATTACTGCTTGGTAAATATACCTGAATAATATACATGTAAGTGTTATTTGTTAATTGTACCTGAATACCAATTATACGATCTGAATCGATTTGCAACGGAGAGACAAGGTGGTTAAAACGTTTTTTCCATAACAACATTACTCCACCTTTTCCTACTCTAGAGCCGCTTGATATCGGTAGATCGGAATCGGAAATACCGAAACCGTTATAATCCGCATGAATACTATTAATGAAATGCAAATCTGACTTAAATAGCCAATGTTCTGATATGCCGCATACATCTGTTGAATAGTTATCAAACAGAGAGCTTAGATACATTGTGCTCGACATAATACCCGTAACATTCCATGTACAGCATGATAAAGAATCCATATTAAGTCAAAATATAAAAAGATCTAAATCCTAAAGCAGGACGAAATATTACAATATTCCTTGATAAAAAGTATGATTCAACACCCAATTTTTTATGTTTAACGAACAAACAATGCATATTCGAAGAAACAAAGGAAATTTGAACAAAACATGTGACAAGAACTAATTCTAGTTTTGGCGAATTTTCATTAAAGAGCTTTTGAAAACATACTGAGAAAATGACACAAATCAGATAACAAACTCTTTTCCCCAGAATCTGCTCTGTGTAAAAACTTTGGACTGTTTTCTTCTGCATAGTATTTGCCTTGTTGTCTGCAGCAATTTTAGATATATACCAATATAAAATGTTTCTTACAATGAAAAGTTTCTTGATTATATCGGCAATGTATGATATAGTAAGCATTTCCATAATAATATTTGCATGTAAGTTCAATTCACTATCAGTATGTTCATGGCCGATAAAGTATTTGATACTCATTAGTAATTGCAATTGTTTATCAATTCTGTTGAAAACGATCAAAATAACCAATACTACATATTCAGTCAGCACATGTGATTTGTATTTCATTGCGTGTAAACACAGTACGCAAATGTCAAATGCTTTCATAATAGCAAATACTTGCAATATAGAGAGCAGACACCGATCGAGGTGCGCAACTGTGCATCCCGATCGACGTCTACAATCCATATTTTGTAGAATATTTAATTTCAGCTTTTTAAAGCACGGTTTGAACAGCACGAAAATATATAGTACTTTCATAATTATATGTATTTGCAATATAGAGAGCAGACACGGATCGAGGTGCACAACTGTGCATCCCGATCGACGTCTACATTCCACATTTTGTAGAATATTTAATTTCAGCTTTTTAAAGCCCGTTTTGAACAGCACGAAAATGTATAGTACTTTCATAATTACATATATTTGCAATATAGAGAGCAGACACGGATCGAGGTGTGCAACTGTGCATCCCGATCGGCGTCTACAATCCATATTTTGTAGAATATTTAATTTCAGCTTTTTAAAGCATGTATTGAACAGCACAAAAATGTATAGTACTAAACGGTAAATCCGGTCTGTCTTTAGAACAAGTTCATTATACCCCCCAAATTCAATTTGGGGGGTATATAGGAGTCAGCTTGTCCGTTGGTCTGTCTGTCTGTCTGTCGGTCTGTCGGTCTGTAGCTTTTTTGTCCGCTCTATTTCTCCTAAACTGCTGGTCCAATTTTGTTCAAACTTCACATGTGAACTCATTACCAAGTGCAGATGTGCATATGAAATTTTTGTCACGGTTCATTGATTTTTAGCTCCACTGGCCGAAGGCCAGCGGGGCTTATGTCATGGCCCTGTGTCCGTCGTGCGTCCGTGCGTGCGTGCGTGCGTCCGTGCGTAAACAATTTTCAAACATCTTCTTCTCCAAAACTACAGGACCAATTTCAACCAAACTTCACACGAAGCATCCCTGCATGAATCTCTACCAAATTCCTTCAAAAGAATAAAATCTGTGCAGAACTTGAATTTTAATTAATTTAATTGAATTAATTTTTGAAAAATCTTTAAAAATTCTTCTTCTCCAAAACTACTGGACCAATTTCAACCAAACTTCACAGAAATCTTCCTTGTATGAATCTCTTCTTAATTCCTTCAAAAAGATAAATTCTGTGTATAACTTCAATTTTAATTAATTTAATTGAATTAAATTTTCGAAAAATCTTTAAAAATTCTTCTTCTCAAAAACTACAGGACCAATTTCAACCAAACTTCACAGAAATCATCCTTGCATGAATCTCTACCAAATTCCTTCAAAAGAATAAAATCCGTGCAGAACTTGAATTTTAATTAATTTAATTGATTTAACTTTTCGAAAAAAATTTTAAAAAAAAATCTTCTCCAAAACTACTGGACCAATTTCAACCAAACTTCACAGAAATCTTCCTTGTATGAATCTCTTCTTAATTTCTTCAAAAAGATAAATTCTGTGTATAACTTGAATTTTAATTAATTTAATTGAATTAAATTTTCGAAAAATCTTAAAAAATTCTTCTTCTCCAAAACTACAGGACCAATTTCAACCAGACTTCACAGAAATCATCCTTGCATGAATCTCCACCAAATTCCTTCAAAAGATTAAAATCGGCGCAGAACTTGAATTTTAATTAATTCAATTGATTTAACTTTTCGAAAAATCTTTAAATAATTTTCTTCCTCAAAACTACTGGACCAATTTCAACCAAACTTTACAGAAATGTTCCTTACACGAATCTTCTTAATTCCTTCAAAAAAATAAATTCTGTGTAAAACTTAAATTTTGATTAATTAAATTAGAATTTTCGAATAATTGTTAAACAATCTTCTTCTCCAAAACTACAGGACCAATTTCAACCAAACTTCACAGGAATCTTCCTTGCATGAATCTCTCCCAAATTCCTACACGATCAGATTAAAAGCTTGGCCGCTGTGGGCTAGGCTTATTTTTCGCTATATGAAACAGTGTAATTTTAACAAAATTTTAAAAACATTTCTGCTCCTTAATTATTTATTGGATTTCATTCTGGTGTAGCATGAATCTTCTTTGGATAGACCTCTATTGTATTCCTTGAAGAAGTTAGTAGTCTAAATGTCTAAAAGCCAGTGGAGCGATACAGGGCCATCTTGGCCCTCTTGTTGACGGAGTTACAACCCTTGAGTGAATTTTCTTGTCCGCTCAATTTCTCAGATACTAATGGACAGATTTCAAAAAAACTTTACAGTTATGCTTAGTAGCTCTCAAATATGTGCATATTAAATTTTGGTGATGATTCATTGATTTTTGACTGAGTTATGGCCCTTTGCTGAAAATTGCCATTGTACGCAAAATCAATGTGTGCTGATTGGTTTTTCAATTTTTTGTCCACTCTATTTCTCATAAACTATTAGACCAATTTTGTTCAAACATCACATGTGAACTCATTACTAAGTTGAGATGTGCATACTAAATTTTTTTCACAGTTCATGGATTTTTGACGGAGTTACAGCCCTTGAGTGAATTTTCTTGTCCGCTCAATTTCTCAGATACTAATCGACGGATTTCAAAAAAAACTTTACAGTTATGCTTAGTAGCTCTCAAATATGTGCATATCAAATTTTGGTGATGATTCATTGATTTTTGACTGAGTTATGGCCCTTTGCTGAAAATTGCCATTTAACGCAAAATCAATGTGTGTTGATCGGTTTTTCAATTTTTTGTCCACTCTATTTCTCATAAACTATTAGACCAATTTTGTTCAAACATCACATGTGAACTCATTACTAAGTTGAGATGTGCATACTAAATTTTTTTACGGTTCATTGATTTTTGACGGAGTTACAGCCCTTGAGTGAATTTTCTTGTCCGCTCAATTTCTCAGATACTAATGGACGGATTTCAAAAAAACTTTACAGTTATGCTTAGTAGCTCTCAAATATGTGCATATCAAATTTTGGTGATGATTCATTGATTTTTGAATGAGTTATGGCCCTTTGCTGAAAATTGCCATTTTACGCAAAATCAGTGTGTGTTGATCGGTTTTTCAATTTTTTGTCCACTCTATTTCTCATAAACTATTGGACCAATTTTGTTTAAACATCACATGTGAACTCATTACTAAGTTGAGATGTGCATACTAAATTTTTTTACGGTCCATTGATTTTTGACGGAGTTACGGCCCTTGAGTGAATTTTCTTGTCCACTCAATTTCTTGGAAACTAATGGACGGAATTCAAAAAAACTTAACAGTTATGCTTAGTAGCTCTCAAATATGTGCATATCAAATTTTGGTGATGATTCATTGATTTTTGAATGAGTTATGGCCCTTTGCTGAAAATTGCCATTTAACGCAAAATCAATGTGTGTTGATCGGTTTCTCAATTTTTTGTCCACTCTATTTCTCATAAACTATTGGACCAATTTTGTTCAAACATCACTTGTGAACTCATTACTAAGTTGAGATGTGCATACCGTACTAAATTTTTTTCACGGTCCATAGATTTTTGACGGAGTTACGGCCCTTGAGTGAACTTTCTTGTCCGCTCAATTTCTCGGAAACTAATGGAGGAATTTCAAAAAGACTTTACAGTTCTGCTTAGTAGCTCTCAAATATGTGCATATCAAATTCTTGTGATGTTTCATTGATTTTTGATTGAGTTATGGCCTTTTGCTGAAACTTGCCATTTTACGCGAAATCAACACGTGTTTATCGGTTTTTCATTTTTTTGTCCACTCTATTTCTCATAAACTTCTGAATCAATTTTGTTCAAACTTCACATGTGAACTCATTACCACATTGAGAGGTGCATATTATATTTTGGTCATGGTCCATTGATTTTTGACGGAGTTACGGTCCTTGAGTGAATTTTCTTGTCCGCTCAATTTCTCGAAAATTAATGGATGGATTAAAAAAAAAAAAAACTTGACAGTTATGCTTAGTAGCTCTCAAATATGTGCATATCAAATTTTGGTGATGATTCATTGATTTTTAACTGAGTTATGGCCCTTTGCTGAAAATTGCCATTTTATGCAAAATCAATGTGTGTTGATCGGTTTTTCAATTTTTTGTCCACTCTATTTCTCATAAACTATTAGACCAATTTTGTTCAAACATCACATGTGAACTCATTACTAAGTTGAGATGTGCATACTAAATTTTTTCACGGTTCATTGATTTTTGACGGAGTTACAGCCCTTGAGTGAATTTTCTTGTCCGCTCAATTTCTCAGATACTAATGGACGGATTTCAAAAAAACTTTACAGTTATGCTTAGTAGCTCTCAAATATGTGCATATCAAATTTTGGTGATGATTCATTGATTTTTGACAGAGTTATGGCCCTTTGCTGAAAATTGCCATTTAACGCAAAATCAATGTGTGTTGATCGGTTTTTCAATTATTTGTCCACTCTATTTCTCATAAACTATTGGACCAATTTTGTTCAAACTTTACATGTGAACTCATTACTAAGTTGAGATGTGCATACTAAAAAAATTGTCACGGTCCATTAATTTTTGACGGAGTTACGGCCCTTGAGTGAATTTTCTTGTCCGCTCAATTTCTCGGAAACTAAAAGACGGATTTCAAAAAAAACTTTATAGTTATGCTTAGTAGCTCTCAAATATGTGCATATCAAATTTTGGTGATGATTCATTGATCTTTGAATGAGTTATGGCCCTTTGCTGAAAATTGCCATTTTACGCAAAATCAGTGTGTGTTGATCGGTTTTTCAATTTTTTGTCCACTCTATTTCTCATAAACTATTGGACCAATTTTGTTTAAACATCACATGTGAACTCATTACTAAGTTGAGATGTGCATACTAAATTTTTTTTACGGTCCATTGATTTTTGACGGAGTTACGGCCCTTGAGTGAATTTTCTTGTCCACTCAATTTCTTGGAAACTAATGGACGGAATTCAAAAAAAATTTACAGTTATGCTTAGTAGCTCTCAAATATGTGCATATCAAATTTTGGTGATGATTCATTGATTTTTGAATGAGTTATGGCCCTTTGCTGAAAATTGCCATTTAACGCAAAATCAATGTGTGTTGATCGGTTTCTCAATTTTTTGTCCACTCTATTTCTCATAAACTATTGGACCAATTTGTTCAAACATCACTTGTGAACTCATTACTAAGTTGAGATGTGCATACTAATTTTTTTTCACGGTCCATAGATTTTTGACGGAGTTACGGCCCTTGAGTGAACTTTCTTGTCCGCTCAATTTCTCGGAAACTAATGGAGGAATTTCAAAAAGACTTCACAGTTCTGCTTAGTAGCTCTCAAATATGTGCATATCAAATTCTTGTGATGTTTCATTGATTTTTGATTGAGTTATGGCCTTTTGCTGAAACTTGCCATTTTACGCGAAATCAACACGTGTTTATCGGTTTTTAGCTCACCTGAGCACGAATGTGCTCATGGTGAGCTATTGTGATACCGCTGTGTCCGGCGTCCGTCGTCCGGCGTCCGGTGTCCGTCGTCCGTCGTCCATCAAACTTTGCCTTGTGTGCACTCTAGAGGCCACATTTTTTGCCCAATCAACCTGAAATTTGCTCAGAATGATTGTCTTGATGAAATCTCGGACAAGTTCGAAATTGGGTCATCAGGGGTCAAAAACAAGGTCACGGGGTCAAATCTTAGAAAAACCTTGTGTGCACTCTAGAGGCCACATTTTTTGCCCAATCAACCTGAAATTTGCTCAGAATGATTGTCTTGATAAAATCTCGGACAAGTTTGAAATTGGGTCATCTGGGGTCAAAAACTAGGTCACGGGGTCAAATCTTAGAAAAACCTTGTGTGCACTCTAGAGGCCACATTTTTTGCCCAATCAACCTGAAAATTGATCAGAATGATTGTCTTGATAAAATCTCGGACAAGTTTGAAATTGGGTCATCTGGGGTCAAAAACTAGGTCACGGGGTCAAATCTTAGAAAAACCTTGTGTGCACTCCAGAGGCCACATTTTTTGCCCAATCAACTTAAAATTTGCTCAGAATAATTGTCTTGATAAAATCTCGGACAAGTTTGAAATTGGGTCATCTGGGGTCAAAAACTAGGTCACTGGGTCAAATCTTAGAAAAACCTTGTGTGCACTATAGAGGTCACATTTTTTGCCCAATCAACCTGAAAATTGATCAGAATTATTGTCTGGATAAAATCTCGAACAAGTTTGAAATTGGGTCATCTGGGGTCAAAAACTAGGTCACGGGGTCAAATCTTAGAAAAACCTTGTGTGCACTTTAGAGGCCCCATCTTTTGCCCAATCAACCTGAAATTTGCTCAGAATGATTGTCTTGATGAAAGCTCGGACAAGTTTGAAATTGGGTCATCTGGGGTCAAAAACTAGGTCACGGGGTCAAATCTTAGAAAAACCTTGTGTGCACTCTAGAGGCCACATTTTTTGCCCAATCAACCTGAAAATTGCTCAGAATGATTGACTTGATAAAATCTCGCACAAGTTTGATATAGGGTCATCTGGGGTCTAAAACTAGGTCACAGGGTCAAATCTTAGAAAAACCTTGTGTGCACTCTAGAGGCCACATTTTTTGCCCAATCAACCTGAAAATTGCCCAGAATGATTGGCTTGATAAAATCTCGCACAATTTTGAAATTGGGTCATACGGGGTCAAAAACTAGGTCATGGGGTCAAATCTTAGAAAAACCTTGTGTGCACTCTAGAGGCCACATTTGTTGCCCAATCAACCTGTAAATTGATCAGAATGATTGTCTTGGTGAAATCTCGGACAAGTTTGAAATTGGGTCATCTGGAGTCAAAAACTAGGTCACGGGGTCAAATCTTAGAAAAACCTTGTGTGCACTCTAGAGGCCACATTTTTTACCCAATCACCCTGAAAATTGATCAGAATGATTGTCTTGATCAATTTTCAGACAAGATTGAAATTAGGTCATCTGGGGTCATAAACTAGGTCATGAGGTAAAATCTTTGTAAAACCTTGTGTGCACTCTAGAGGCCACATTTTTTGCCCAATCAACCTGAAAATTGATCAGAATGATTGTCTTGATCAATTCTAGGTCACGAGGTCAAATCTTAGATAAACCTTGTGTGCACCCTAAAGGTCACATTTTTTGTCCAATCAACCTGAAAATTGGTTTACAAAAAAAGTTATTATATCAGGTGAGCGCTTCAGGGCCAATGGCCCTCTTGTTCAATTTTTTGTCCACTCTATTTCTCATAAACTTCTGAATCAATTTTGTTCAAACTTCACATGTGAACTCATTACCACATTGAGAGGTGCGTATTATATTTTGGTCATGGTCCATTGATTTTTGACGGAGTTACGGTCCTTGAGTGAATTTTCTTGTCCGCTCAATTTCTCGAAAATTAATGGATGGATTTAAAAAAAACCTTGACAGTTATGCTTAGTAGCTCTCAAATATGTGCATATAAAATTTTGGTGATGATTCATTGATTTTTGAATGAGTTATGGCCTTTTGCTGAAAATTGCCATTTTACGCAAAATTAATGTGTGTTGATTGTTTTTTTTTTTTTCAATTTTTTGTCCACTCTATTTCTCATAAACTGCTGGACCAATTTTATTCAAAATTTACATGTGAACTCATTACTAAGTGTAGATGTGCATATTTATACCCCCCAAATTCAATTTTTTTTGGGGGGGGGGGGGGGGGGGTATATAGGAGTCAGCTTGTCCGTTGGTCCGTTGGTCTGTTGGTCCGTCTGTTGGTTTTTTGTCCGCTAAATTTCTCATAAAGTATGCAATTAATTTTATTCAAACTCAACATGTGAATTGATTACCAAGTGGAGATGTGCATAGCACATTTTGGCCTCAGTCCATTGATTTTTTACAGAGTTATGGCCCTTGAGTGAATTTTCTTGTCCGCTCAATTTCTCGGTAACTAATGGATGGATTTCAAAAAAACTTTACAGTTATGCTCAGTAGCTCTCAAATGTGTGCATATTAAATTTTGGTTATGGTTCATTGATTTTTGACTGAGTAATGGCCCTTTGTTGAAAAATGGCATTTTTCACAATGTAAATATGTGTTGATCAGTTTGTTGATATTTTGTCCGCTCTATTTCTCATAAACTACTGGTCCAATTTTATTCAAACTTCACATGTAAGCTTATTACCAAGTGGAGATGTGCATGTAATATTTTGGTTATGGTCCATTGATTTTTCACGGAGTTAAGGCCCTTTAGTGAAATTTCTTGTCTGCTCAATTTCTCGGCAACTAATGGATGGATTTCAAAAAAACTTTACAGTTATGCTTAGTAGCTCTCAAATATGTGCATATTAAACTTTGGTTATGGTTCATTGATTTTTCACTGAGTGATGGCCCTTTGTTGAAAAATGGCATTTTTCGCAAAGTTAAGTAGTGTTGATCGGTCTGTTGATATTTTGTCCACTCTATTTCTCATAAACTACCAGTCCAATTTCATTCAAACTTCACATGTGATCTTATTACCAAGTGGAAATGTGCATGTAATATTTTGGTCATGGTCCAATGATTTTTTACAGAGTTATGGCACTTGAGTGAATTATCTTGTCCGCTCAATTTCTCGGTAACTAATGGATGGATTTCAAAAAACTTTACAGTTATGATCAATTGCTCTCAAATATGTGCATATTAAATTTTGGTCATGGGTCATTGATTTTTGACTGAGTAATGGCCATTTGCTGAAAATTGTCATTTTTCGCAACTTCAGCGTGTGTTCATAAGTTTGTCTGTTTTTTGTCCACTCTTTATCTCATAAACTACCAAATCAATTTTATTCAAACTTCAAATGTTAACGCATTACCAAGTGGAAATGTGCATTTTATATTTCTGGTCACGGTCCATTGAATTTTCATAGGGTTATGGCCCTTGAGTGATCTTTCTTGTTTAAATTGTTAAACTCATTTTATGAAATATTTAAGATACAATGTTCATATACTTGAAAACTTTTCTCATTCAAAATATCAGTTTTCAGTTTATATGAAATGTCAAAATGCACAAACACAGCACTTTTGGGGGTATGATCACTTTCAGTGATATTCTAGTTGTCATTAGAATAAAAATCTATAAACTCACATTTAAACGTAAAATATCTATACCGTGTTGTAGCGAAAATTGTTTTAGTTCACCACCAGTGAATGGAGCCACAAACTGGAAAAGGGTCCTTTTATGGCATTTGAAATCAACCTGGATCCATATTAGCATCGCCATGCACATTCCGATTAAGATCCAAATTGTTCTCTTATAGCTTCTTCATGTCCTGTTGCTGCTGCAAGGGGTTGTAATTGATCCTGATCAGACTGTACTTAGGTACTGTCTGATCTGGATCCATGCAGATCTCAAATGCCATAAGGACCATTTTTCAAGACCAAGGTTCAAATGTTTCAATGTGAGGGGATGATTTATAATTACATGTTATTATTACTCGAGCAAAATTATACCCTATTTGTACAATAGAAGTGCTTCATTTAGCCCTTTCCCAAACAAGACCTGGTTTTTACGTCCCTTTTAGAAAAGGCTTGGGTGAACATTGAGACAAAAGAAGAAACTGCTGATAACCAGCAGTTTCTCCTTTTGTTTCAATATTTTCTGTGCTATATTGTACACCATCCTTTCTTTATTGACTTCAAATTGTCGTCTGTGACACCTCTCAAATTGGATCAGTCCAAAATTATGTCGTTTTGGAAAGGGTTAACATTTTCCCAATATAACATTACAGCTCTCTGCTGCAGATGACAAATAAATGCAGTTAAAGACAGAGTATTTATGTATAGAGAAGCCAGGGATTTTTTTGTATAGAGCAGCTGGTGAAATGATAAAATGTTGGTAATCTGCATTTCATTCTTTAGCTTCAATATTTTCCCAAAACGTTATTCGTAGGGAAGTCAAAACCAGGCTTTAGGTGGGAAAGGGTTAATCGCTTGTAGGGTTTAAAGATACAAGAGCCCTTCGACACTATGGGGTCCTTTTAATGTTTATTCTATTTGTTGAAGAGCAGATCATACGCTTGACCTTTTTTGCAGTACATGTATTTCAAAACTATTGTCAAATTTTGAAGCCATTTTTCAAGCAAAGTGGTCATAAAGAAAACATTTAGGGAAAATGAAAAATTGCCTATTTTTAACGAATTCTACATTTCTCTCATTGTTTTCCCCAAGAAGATATTTTTCAATAGACTTCAAAACAAGGTCTTGTTTGGGAAGAGGTTAATTAATCCTTTCCAAAACAAGACCTTGTTCTGACGTCCTTAATGTACAATAAGCTTAAGAAATCATTGAGATAAAAATATGCTAATAATCAGCATTTTCTCCATTTGCCTGAATATAATCTGAGCTATACTAGTCGTAGTAATAAACATATTTTCTTCTTTTGATTTCAATTATTTTGTTATCTTCAACTTCTTTCAAAATGTGTCTGGTATTTTTCCCGTTTTGGAAAGGGTTAAAGAGAAGGTGAATTGTATAAGAAATACTATATAGATTATAAGTCAAACATTGAAGGGGGTAGCAAACACTCCAGGGTTGATATCCATTCTAGTTCAGATTTACGAGGGTTTTTAACCCATTACCAACCGACAAACTTTTAGACTCCTCTAAATTCAAAGATGTTGCAGACGACAATTAAAAAATGAATGAAATTTTACATTTTATGTCTTTGTGAAGAAAATATTGTAGGAAATGTAGAAATTGCTTGTCACAAGCAATTTCTTCATTTCCCACAATGTTTTCCAAAGCCATTATCTTGTGGGGAGTCAAAAAGAGTCACTGTGTGGTAATGTGTTAACAATTTTTTCAAGCAATTCCCTTTTTCAAAACCCATTTCAATGAATCAATGTATCACGAGAGTGCGTCCGTTTGTCCGTCCGTCCGCAATTTGTATTATACAGTGACCAGCTTTCGTCCAGACATACAAGAGTTTATAAAATGATAATTTACGTCTGAGATACTTTAACTATTTCCCAAACGGCCAAATTTGAAACTGCTTCCTTTTGAAAGGAGTTGCAGACCGCAAAATAAGTGTTATTTTGTGAATGAAAGTTGTATATTTCATCAAAGAAAATATTGAGGCAAAAGAAGGAAATGCTGATTATCAGCATTTCCTTCTTTTGCCTCAATGTTTTTCAAAATTATTTCTATCAGGGACGTCAAAACCAGGTCTTGTTTGGGAAATCTTAGATCTTTTCTCAATTTTTCGAAAATTTCATATTGGACCCAGTCTAAGTAAATGTCCAGACGGGACCATATTTAATAGACCTTGAGCCACCAATAACCCCTGCTCCCCCCCCCCCCCCCCCAGAGGGAATTTTGAAGGGTATGCTTTTCTGAAAGCTGATAACAAATGCTACAAGATGAGCTTTGTTTGCACTCTGGCCGTTGGGGCTTTTGGCTGTAACCCTTATCTAAAACCCTTAACCCTTTCAAATTTTTCATTTAAATATACAGACAATTATTTGGTCATATCTTGATTGAATTTTAATCTACATATGTCAAAATGGTATCAAATGAAAGCTTATGACTTGCTCTTCAATTTGTAGTTATTTTATGCAAATTAGCTCATTTGCATATTCATGAATATTAATGATTTTCCTTAAAATTACTAATTTTTCATGAAAATTTGGTTAATACTTTCCAAATGAAGGCGTTTCTGTCCAGGGGGAATTTTGTAATCATGGTTTATCTTAAAGTACATTTTATTAGAAACATTTTGAGCATTGTTTGCACTCTGGCGGTTGGGGCTTTTCGCCGTAACCCTTATCCAAACCCTTAACCCCGCCAAATTGTTCATTTAAATTTTGAAAATGAATTTGGTCATATCTTGATTGAATATTGACACACAGGTGTCAGAATGGTATCAAATGAAAGCTTATGACTTGCTCTTTCATTTTCAGTTATGTTATGCAATTTAGCTCATTTGCATATTCATGAATATTAATGATTTTTCCTAAAATTGCGATTTTCGACAAAAATGTGGTAAATACTTTCCAAAACAGAGCATTTTTGTGCAGGGGAATTATGTAAACATAGTAAATCTTTAAGAAAATTATATAAGAAACATTTTGAGCGATGTTTGCACTTTGTCCGTTGGGGCTTTTGGCCAAATCCCTTATCTAAACCCTTAACCCTATAAAATTGTTCATTCATTTCAAAATATTTTTGGTCATATCTTGGATGAATATTGACCTACAGATGTTAAAATGGTATCAAATGAAAGCTTATGACTTGCTTAATAATGTGCTATAAATTTTATGCAAATTAGCTCATTTGCATATTTATGAATATTAATGACATTACTTAAAACTGTGACCTTTTTTTCCGAATATTTGGTAAACACTTTCAAAAACATTGTGTTTCTTCTTAGGGGGAATCATGTAAACATGGTTTAAATCAAAGAACAGTTTATAAGAAACATTTTGAGCAATGTTTGCACTCTGGCGATGGGGGCTTTTGGCGGTGACCCTTATCTAAACCCTTAACCTCATCAAATTGTTCATTCAAATTTTCAAAACGTTTTTGGTCATATCTTGATTATGCATTGACCTACTGGTATCAGAATGGTATCAAATTAAAGCTTATTGCTGGCTCTTCCATATGCTATTATTTTTCATGCATATTAGTTCAGTTGCATTGCCATATATATTAATGAATTTCCTTAAAATTGTGATTTTTCAGCGAAAATGTGTACTATCAAAAACAAGGTGTTTCTGTTCAAAGGCATTATGCAAACATAATTTACCTTAAAGAACATTACATGAATAACACTTTAGGCAATGTTCACACTGTGGCATTTGGGTCTTTTACCAAAACCCTTTATCTAAACCCTCAACCCTATCAAATTGTTTATTCAAATTTTCAAAATGTTTTTGGTCATATCTTGATTAAATATTGATCTACAAACGTCAAAATGGTATCAAATGAAAGCTAGTGAATTGCTTGTATATTTTATAATTACTTCATGTCGATTTGCTCATTTACATACTCATAAATACTATTGATTCTTAAATGTTTGGGACAAAAACACATTTATTGTGGAAAATCCATAAAATAAAATGTATTCCATTTGACAGTGCTATATGTTATATAGTAATCCTGTTATGTTATGTACATAGTAACCCAGTTATGTTTAGTAATTGATCTATGTCGGTTTCCATCATGATAAACTTGCCCAACTCCCACAGTTTGAGTAATTCCAAGATTGCCACCAAGTGCGATGTGAATCATTTTTGGTCAAATTGTTCTAGAACAGTGCAATAAGTAAGTGTCTTAATATGGAATTTCACATGCTGATTTAAACCTGGTAGCATAGTTGTAGCATTTAAATATTAGGAAAATATTGATCTGAAGATATCTATGGCCATCGAATACCATCCTGGAAAATATATGCCATATTGAAAGAGCTTGTGTATCGCAAGGGAACTATTTTCAATTTATTGTGAGGTGGTACTATGCTGAAAGCACATATAAGAAATATGTGTAGATAAGGAAGAATATGAATATACATTCAGCATAGGCTGTTGGTAGTATGGATCAGTTCACATCTGTTCTGATCTGATACAGATAAAAAATGCATCGTAATAAATGCAATAATCTTTTGATCACAACCAGTTATTGTCTGTACTCTAACTACATACATCGCGTACATCTCTTGATTTTATGTATCTGATACATAGGCTTTACATATGGCACCCCAAGCTTAATTTATCTGAATTGAAAATGCCTTAATAGAGCATAAAGGAATGGTAACACCAGTATCCCTGATCTGTCAGCCACATATCAAATACACTTAAGGCCAACAAATTGACTTGTCTATGAGGAAAACATAAGGAAGTGCTCTCCAGATGGAGAAAAACCATGCTGTTTTCTCCATGTGAATGGCAAAAGTAAGGCCTTGATAATTGCTTAACAATGTTATTTTGCTGTATGTATGCAATTTGTCTACATTCCAGGATCTCTGTTCATCCATAAAACTTAAGAAAATAATTGGAATGATTAATTTTACATGTGTATTAGAATAAAGTCCCCCATTTTGTATCATTCTATGGCATATGATAAAATGTTTATGTTTAAAGTCCTATTTTGCGTCAATTTTGGATTCATGTAGTAGTTTTACAAAGGATAACATTCTGTCAACTAAACTAGATATAAGATATAAACTTATTTGCACTTAAAACAATAAAGATTAAAAAGATCAAATAGAAACTAAATACATACATTGAAAATAAGATTTATAGGAACAAAATATAATAGGCTGCACACTTTAAAATTACTGTTACTTCCAAACAAAACATCAAATAGATTTCAAACAAGGCTTATATGTTGTTAAAAGAGTGAACATGGATATTAAATGGTTGAAAACTCACGAGAAAGAAACAATCGAACCTTTTGGTACGTATTTAAAATAAAAAACCTTGCAAAACAATCAAAATTTTAGACAAATCATTAATATGCATGCTTACGCAAATGAGCTAATTTGCATAAAATATCTGCATATTAAAGAATAAATCATTGGCTTTCATTTGATGCCATTCTTACATCAGTAGGTCAATATTCAATCAAGATATGACCAAGAATGTTTTGAAAATTTGAGTGAACAATTTTATAGGATTAAGGGTTTGGATAAGGATTATGACCAAAGGCCCCAAGCGCCGGAGTGCAAATATCTCTCAAACTGTTTCTAATAAAATGTTCTTTAAGATAAACCATGTTTACATGATTCCCCCAGAACAGAAACACAATGTTTTTGAAACTATTTACCAAATATTAGCAAAAAGGTCACAATTTTAAGTAATATCATTAATATTTATGAATATGCAAATGAGCTAATTTGCATAAAATTTATAGCAAATTATTGAGCGAGTCAAAATCTTTCATTTGATACCATTATAACATCTATAAATCAATATTCAACCAAGATATGACCAAAAACGTTTTTAAATGATTGAATAATTTATAGGGTTAAGGGTTTAGATAAGGGTTTTGGCCAAAAGCCCCAACGGACAAAGTGCAAACATCGCTCAAAATGTCTCTCGTATAATTTTCTTTAAGATTTGCTATGTTTACATAATTCTCCTGCACAAAAACGCCTCATTTTAGAAAGTATTTACCACATTTTTATCGAAAATCGCAATTTTAGGAAAAATCATTAATATTCATGAATATGCAAATGAGCTAATTTGCATAACATAACTGAAAATGAATGTGCAAGTCATAAGCTTTCATTTGATACCATTCTGACACCTGTGTGTCAATATTCAATCAAGATATGACCAAAGTCATTTTCAAAATTTAAATGAACAATTTGGTAGGGTTAAGGGTTTGGATAAGGGTTAGGGCGATTAGCCCCAACCGCCAGAGTGCAAACAAGGCTCAAAATGTTTCTAATAAAATATACTTTAAGATAAACCATGTTTACAAAATTCCCCCTGGACAGAAATGCCTTGTTTTAGAAGTTGTTTATCAAATTTTCGCCCAAAAATGCAAATTTTAAGGAAAATCATTAATATTCATGAATATGCAAATGAGCTAATTTGCATAAAATAACTTCAAAATAAAGAGCAAGTCATAGGATTTCATTTGATACCACTTTGACATATGTAGGTCAATATTTGATGAAAATATGACCAAATAAGTAATGTATTTTTTTATGAAAAAAATGATAGGGTTAAGGGTTTTAGATAAGGGTTACAGCCAAAAGCCCCAACGGCCAGAGTGCAAACAACGCTCAAAATGTTTGTAAGATAATATACTTTAAGAAAAAACATGTCTACAAAATTCCCTCTGGGGGGGGGAGCAAACATGTTTCTAGCTCAGGGTCTATAAGGAATTTGCAGATGGCGCGCAGTCAGTGTTACTAAACGTACATGAGCATGTTACAGCATAGAAAGCGTTTGGATTTACAAGAAAATGCTGGTTATTAGCAATGTCTTCTTTTTATGCTCCCCGAAAAAATTTCGGGGGAGCATATAGTCGCCACGCTGTCCGTCCGTCCGTGCGTGTGTCCGTCCGTCCGTCCACAGCCATATCTCAGCAACCCTTGGACCAAATTCAATGAAACTTCACATGTGAACTTCCTGGGTCAATACCTAGGGACCTTTTTCTCCGTTTGTAAATTTAAGGCTGTGTCATGGAAAAAGGGGCCTTAGTGTAAAAATTAGTTTTTCTCTTATTTCTCTTCATCTAATGGGCAGAATTTAATGAAATTTTGTGCTCATGTAATAAATAGGATGTTCTAGACCATATTCTATAAATAATGTGTGTACAAAAAAGATGTCATGGTAAAAGGGGGCTTAATGTATGATAGTTTTTATTTTGTGACAAACACCTATTCGGGGAGCATAATCCGTCTGTGACGGCTCTTGTCTGTCAATGTTTTTCAAATTGTTCCAATAACGTCAAACTAATAATACTCCCAAATGGCCCCCTTCTGCTTGACAGGCACATATGTGTTATTCGACACGAGCGGTCTTGAGATAACCAATGTTAATTATAAAAAAAGGATTCAGACTATTAGTCATTTTTCCAAATCGTATCATATCTATTGTGCTCGCATATTTCCCTGTGAGGATTTTTGTTCATTTTGTGGCATTTTAGAAGAGATTTTTTTCCTTTAAGTACAATTATAATGATAATTGAAATGTAATTCAAATTCATAATAATAAGCGTGGTCTACCGCTCATTTAGTTCAAATTCTTGTGGTCATTATTAACTGCATTGAATGTGCCTTATTAACCCTTTCTAAAATTAGACAGTCATGCTTTTCACGCCCATAAGAGAGTAGGTTTGGAAAACTTTGAGACAAAAGAAGAAAATGCTGATGATCAGCATTTTCGACTTTTGCCTAAATATTTTCTGTGCTATTTCATACATAAATCCAACCTTTATGAACGTGAATTTGTCGTTTTTATCAGCTTTCAAATTGGACTAAGCCCACACTAAATTCTCGTCGTTTTGGAAAGGGTTAAAGAGACTTACTAACCAAATTCCATATTTTCTATTTTCGTTTTTAGCGTACCTAAATGATTCTGCGGTAAATGTGTTTCGTCATAGATCTGTTTTACAGGTGTTTTTGTTGACGAGGGCAGGAGAGAAATTTAGGACACAATTTTAATCTTTGTCAGTAGATCTTTATTTCACCATTTTGTTGACAACATGCCTGATTCAAGTTCAAATGAATGTAAAAAATATAAAACTTAGAAAATGTTTATGGAAACACTAGATAGTTTGGGGACAAAGGAGAAAAATGCTTTGCCCTTATGTATCCTATTTATTTTTATACGCCGCCGGAGGCGGACGTAAATTGGCGTCATCTTCTCCGTCTGTCCGTCTGTCCATCCGTCCGTCCATCCGTCCGTCTGTCCGTCCATCCGTCCGTACGTCCGTCCGCTATTCTTGTCAACGCAACTCCTTAGTTTCTGGCTGGATCTTCTTGAAACATGGTCAATGTTATCACCTCGATTGGTAGATGTGCATGAAGGAAGGATTTTATGGTTCGTTGATTGTTGCAGCCTTGTCAACGCAACTCCTCCTAAGTTTCTAGCTGGACATTAATGAAACTTGGTCAATGTTATTACCTCAATTGGTAGATGTGCATGAAGGAAGGATTTTATGGTTCATTGATTTTTGCCAGAGTTATGCCCCTTTAAAACTTAGTCTTTGGTGCTTATTGAAAATATAGCCTTGCCAACGCAACTCCTCCTAAGTTTCTGGCTAGATCTTACTGAAACTTGGTCAATGTTATCACCTCAGTTGGTAGATGTGCATGAAGGGAGGATTTTATGGTTCATTGATTTTTGCCAGAGTTACGCCCCCTTAAAACTTAGTCTCTGGGGCTGAATTAAATTGCAGCCTTGTCAACACAACTTCTTCTAAGATTCTGACTGGATCCTAATGAAGCTTGGTGGATGTTATTACCTTAATTGGTAGATGTGCATGAAGTAAGGATTTTATGGTTCATTGATTTTTGCCTGAGTTATGCCCCCTTCAATCTTAGTCTCTGGGGCTTAATGATATTTCAGCCTCGTGAACGCAATTCCTTCCGGGTTTTTGACTGGATATTTATAAAAACTTTTTTGTGAACACAACTTTTTACAGGTTTTTGTGTGAATATTTATAAATCCTTGTCAATGTCATTTTTTTGTCTCAAGTTTTATAAGTGGCGGCGTATATTGTGACCATGGCACTCTTGTTAAGAATTTGTTCGCGAAACGAATTTTATTATACCGAACAAAGAATGCCGTTATATTAAGAAAAGTTGCAAAGTGATTTTAAAGTTTAGACTAAATCGCGAAATATCACATATTCGCGACGAATCAATTCATTTCCCTCTCTGTCATATGTTACTTGGATTTAAAGATTAACCCTTACCCAAACAAGACATGGTTTTCACGTCCATTGTATGAATCGTTTGCAACTCCCATCCCGGAAAAATGTCTCCCCATACATTGGACTGCGTCGAAGCAGCGTAGCGTATGAGAAGCGTGGGATTTTGAGGATGCAAACAATATATCAAATCACATATGCCCTATAAACTGTACAAGAAACCCCTTTTCGCCCTGACATCAGAATTTTAAATTAATCCTTTTAATCCAAGGAAAAGTATCGTGAGCGGCAAGCTTTAGATCTACTACTTGTTAATAATGACTCAGTGAATTGTTATCCTTTAACCCTTTAATACATGTCAAAATACATATCACATTCACATATTGACCGATTTCCAAAACAAACATTGACGTCCTTGGAAAAGGAATGTTTTAACCCATTACCAAACGTCAAAATTTTTGGGGTATTCCAATTTTGAAGAAGTTGCAGACGACATTTCAAAGTGATGAAATTTCGAGATTTAATAGCTTTTTGGGTAGAAAACATTGTGGGAAATGAAGATATTGCTTGTCACAAGCAATTTCTTCATTTTCCACAATGTTTCCAAAGCCATTGTATTATGGGGAGTCAAAATGAGTCACTGTGTGGAAATGGGTTAAAAGCGTTTAGGAAAATATGTAATATACTTCTCGTCTTTGACTACCATATAACGGCCATGATCTACACGATTTATCTTCGTCCATGTCAGATCCATTTGTAACGATGCTTGTTTCAAGAAAACACACACACCTATACGCTCGTACGCACAGACACACAGACCCACTAATGACACAAAGGGGCATTTAGCTAGAATCTTTGGTAAGGCAAGATCATATTTAAGATAGTCCATTCCTAATGAGATTCACACAACCTCGGAACTTTTAGTGCGACGTCGTTAAGATAAATTTAACGTATCCGAACCTACTCTGGTAATGTCGTAATCCACCGCCGAATGTTTTCGACGTCGTCCGAATAATTCCGACGTGGTGTGAATCTCATTAGGGATGCACTACTTTAACATACCATATTCGAAATTACCTTGCCCGACGCAGGACTAGAAATATGGGTATATAAAGGGTTGATTGGTGGTGGGTGTTTAACAATGCCTTGATAGATTAGGATAAAGCTTATCTTGATAATTAAATTTTTGTTTGATTGTGCACTTTTATATTTACTAGTTCTTTCTATGCATTTCCACTACATGCATCTTTTTTCTTTCATCTCTTACTGTCAGCCACTTTCTCTCTCACAATTACTTATTTGATTATCTAAATTACTATTTGTTCTGTTCCATTCGAGTTCATGTGTCTAGAATATGAAATCATCTTATTATCATCCGTAATTATGTATTTTTCTCCTTTCCCATTTGATCTTTAACGTAAATTTTGGTATTGCGTTTTTGGTATGTTTTTTTCCGTTACGACGCATGTCTGTCTGTCCGTCTGTATACATGAACGTCCACATCTTAAAATATTCCAACCCTTATTAGATACCAAAAACTTCACGCAATTTCGGAAGTCATCCAATGACACGAATGGCGCCCGGAAATTAACGAATTTATCCGAAAATTAGAACCCGGATACCATCGCCAATTTCCGTTGCCACAGATGGCGCCCGAAGTTGCAAGAATTGTTTAGTATCTAACGTTGGATGAATTACCTTAACACATAGATTTACTTTTATGGCCGGATTTGGGAAAATTCTCACAGAAAGTTCCTAGATACCAGACTGCGCATATTGGACAGACTTTGCCATATTAAGCTTTGTCATAGAAAAAAAAGTATAAAAAATATTTGTTAAGATAAGGATACCTAGATCTATATGTAATTAAGCGTATCTATTTCTAGTATAAATATAAGCAGATTACCGGATTATAAGTCAATACACAATTAACAAAATGTCAAACAATCAATATATTTAGCAGATTTGTAAGGGACCGTATTTAGGTAATAAAAGATGACTAATAGAGTTTTTGATTGTTTGGCATCTACCATCTGATCTAAATGTTATGCCTAGCATAATACAGTCGACACTCGTTGTGTCGAAGTCAGAGGGGCAGTCAAAATACCTCGACATATCCGGAGTTCGACTCATCCAATTTTGATTATTTTCGACGAAAATGTTTTTAACCATTTTTGATGGGCATCATATGTGTCCATGATTGAAATATAGTAGGAAAAGGAAAGAAATTGCTCGAAACGAGCAATTTCTATCCTTTTCCTACTAAATTTCAATGGCCGTATTTGTTACGGAATTATTTTGATTAAACATTTTGATATCCATATTTTGAGGGTAGGACATGACTTTCATTTCGACTTAAGCGGATTTTCGACTTATCCGATGTCGAGATAACGAGTGTCGACTGTATTGCGAAATGTGCGGTAAAAGGGTAGATTTTCTCGTAGTTACAGTGCCGCATATTTAACCCATTCCCAGAATAACATTTTCGAAACGAAATGAACTATTTATTGTTTGACATCAAACCCAATACTCGTTGTCTCGACATCGGATAAGTCGAATTTCTGCTGAAGTCGTAGTGAAAATTTAGTCCTGTCCTCATCAATGGATATGCACTTTCTTTCCTTTGTCGGCTTCATTTCAATTTTTAACGTACTTTTCTGATGGTAACAAAAATAGTAAAATATCATTTTAATCAAAATTTAACAAAACCGGATGAGTATAACTCGGATATGTCGAGGTAATTTGACGACCCCGTTGACACATCGAGTTTCGATAGTAATTATCATTTGACATCAAACGGTAACCCAATATTGTTGGTATTCACGAGACCAAGAACTGTCTCATCAAAAGTCCGTTACCCCCTCCACATTGTCACACTGACCATTATTATTTCCGAATAGACCCAAAGGTGTCTACACGTAGGCCTACTTATTTGTGAAGTAGATATAGATTTTTTTTCAGTGGCCAGTTTTGACCAACATGAAATCTCTCAGTTTTGTCATAATGCCAGACAGAATGTCTGTGACTCAAGTACTCGCGATGTAAACAAGGACCCTCGAACTTCGCGGATATGTAATATTATTGTAACAGTTTACCCCACCCACCAGGGAATATAATGATGACCGTTTTCGTTTGTTTAGTTGCCGTGTCACAACAATTGGCCTTATGAACAGCTACCCCACTGGTTGAATTAAATCAAGCAGGTAGCATAGTACAAGGCCAGACTGTACGTATGTGCAGGCTGGCCTTGTTCTATGCTGTCTGCCGAAGTAGTCGCAATATTTTACGATAACAATGACTTTTGTGCTAAAACAGACTGGGCTTATAGTTATATATTGATAAATCGTCGGTGTCGTTATAAAATATCTTAACTACAGCTCAAACCAAGCTATAGTTGCGATGCTTTAGTTTTACTCCAACGAAATAACGTCAGTTAACTTGATAAAATTGATCCCTGTTGGACCCAGAACTTGACATGTAAGGCTACTGGTAGGCCTATTTGAAATGGTTGCATCTACCGCGCCTATGGATATAATTTAGGAGGGCCCTTGTCCATGTGACACGTATTGTCCCCATTGATGACGATGGGACCCCCTGGATTTAGTATACACCTATCGAACTCGACCAGTTTAACTAATCCCTTGTTATACCCCAGTTGACCAACAGTTTTCTACCACAATTATGCTTCTCATGGATGATATAGACAGTGATACAAGGAATACTGATATTTCTTTTCTAGTCATCCCTTTCGAAAAACGATGAAATGTCAAGCTCTCCATGTCATCCCCTAGTCTATTGTATACCCATCAAACTGAACTAGTAAAACTAATCCCTTGTTATAATAGTTATACCCCGGTTGACCTAGAGTCCTCTACCACAATTATGCCTCTCGGTGATGATACATAGATTGCGATACAAGGGAGACTGATATTTCTTTTCTGTTCGACCCATTCCAAAACAACAAAATGTCAGACTCATGTCATTAATGATGATGGGACCCCCTAGCCCAGTGTACACCTATCGAACTGAACGGGTGTAACTAATCCCTTGTTATACCCCAGTTGACCTACCACAATTATGTATCTCTGTGATAGGAGACAATTATATCTATAAGTTTCTCATTTCCAAAACCCCTAAAAATCTGACAATTTCAGTGTCAACATTTTGTATGTGACAATTGCGATGGAGAATCACGTAATGCGTTGTTTGTTTGTCTTTGTACAGTTTTGTCTTACTTATTGTTATGATTAATTCAATTGCTTAAGGTAGTTCACCCCTAATGAGATTGACGCGACGTCAGAATTATTCGGGCGACGTCGAAAACATTCGGCGGTGGAACGTTCCACCGCCGAATGTTTTCGAGGTCGCCCGAATAGGTTCGGATACGTAACGAATGTTAAACGACGTCACTCGAATAATTCCGACGTCACGTGAATCTCATTACGGATGGTATACCTTAAAAGTTAAAACGTAAGAATAGAGATATTTGTAATGAGAAATGCTATATTGCTGTTGCCATTTTGTGATCTCACTACCTCTTCGTTGAAATATTAATCAGGTGTAAACTTGAATTAATGTTGTTTTTGATCACTCTCTTTTTAAATGTTGCCCATTTTACATGTATTTGTGTTTCCTTTAACCACTTTGGGTATAGGTGTGCAGTATTAAAATATTCTTATTCTTATTCGTACATAACGACAATGGCGACGACGCCAACGACGACGACGATATTGCGCAGAAAATCTTGTGTAAAGGTCTAGAAAAACAGACCAGGGATATCCCGAATGTGGTGGATCTTGTAAACAGTACCCGAAATAAAAGTAACTGGTAACTAAACAAAATTTCTTGTGGTCGCCAATAACTTTTTTGTCATGTTCTTTTGAAAAGATCCTAATACATGCATAAAAATTAAATCCGTGGTGTTTCTCTACCTTCTCTACTTCAAACCTTTTTTTGAAATCGAGCATATAATTATTAAAAGAATTACTCAAAAATATAGAAAATACTGTTTCCCCGCCTTATTTTTGGCCGGTTTCGTCAGAAAACAACATTTCTATTCAGCATCACTGATTTTACATCAGATAAGGCGCCGTTAGTTTTCATATTTTCAATTCAGTCTCAAAGCATCAATTGTTTGACGTTTATCTGCAGGTCGATGACCCGTTACGCACGCATGTTTTACAGTATCGGGTTCGGGTGATACATTTTTGTCATCGTTTGATCCTCTATTATCCATTGTCAACAAAAACTTCCCGAAATGTATCGAATTTCCCCTGCACGAGCTGTCACTCTGATGGCGAATTATTGTTTGTACGTACCAACAATATGACCTTTCGGAACGTTCGTCCATCCGTCCGTTTGTCTATCTATACGTCCGTTAGAAAAATATTTAAGCATGCAACAAAGCATCCATGTGATATCTAGTCATAAGACCATTTGTATTTAGATTGCGCTTATGATTCCTGAATTGCCCGTCCTTTAAAGAGAAAACAAGCCCCCTTACATGCTAAGCATGCTAAGCACAGACACACATTCTTCCGGCGTGTGTGTGTGTCATTAATTAATAAAACGTTTATTTATGTTACTAATTGGATTGTTCTTAGGAATCGTGGACCATAGATCGTTCTTTCCCTGTAGACATAACCGATGAAAAAATTAATGGTGCTAGAATTTGGGCCTATACACCACAAATCGCACTCTCTTTCACAGAGGCTCTTTCATGATATGTGAAGAGTAACGGACGATCACTCTGTGGGGAGATAGCAAAAATCGCTGTCTTGGTTCTCGTCTGGATACTACATACAAGTTTGCCGTGCACCTGTTGCACTACAAGTACGACCCGGCGGCGTTTCTGTGACGGCGACTTCACGATGCTACAATTTTCTTTCAAAGCATTCCATCATTATCGACAAAACACGTCGTGCAACTTCAGTGTCATCCGTGGCAACGGAAATTAATAATGGTGTCCCATGTTAACTTCCGTTACCACTGATGACACGTGAAGATACACGAAGTATTTTGTAGATAATGAACGATTGTAATTCTTTTATATACAAAATGCCTTGCCTGATCGAGGTCAGACATTAAGATATCAAAAAAAGATTTTACTATTTCATGTCGGTTAGGAGATCTTTTAGACGTCGATCGTGTGAACTTCAGAAAGATGTTAAAGCAATAAAGATTGAATTTATTTAACCTATAGTTGTACAATTTGTAATTTATTCACCACATGCCTCATTAAGTCAGCTCAAATGTGTCGGGTTGTAGAAAAATGGGTTCCATGGTATTTCCGACCACGAGAGAATCAAATTAACACATGCATAATTATTGTCTGATCAGTATCCATGGTATTCTCTCCCGTTTCCTATAGACAAGAAAGAAGTTACAAGAGACTAACATGGGATCCTGATCAGACTGCGAGTATACGCAGTCTGGTCAAGATCCATGTTATTCAAAATTTCATAAGACTCCCTTTTCCTCAATAATATTTTCATCGCTAATGTTATTTGATTATTATCAATGCTATTTCGGTGTTTACTTCAAAAGGGGCGTTCGTTTTATTTTTTGCTTTTTTGTGAATTTGTAATTGTGACTTTAAAATCTGGGTGAAAAAAATGCGGTCCATTGATTTGACTGCAATATAAATATGATCCCATCCTACCCTATTGTTTCGACCCCTTTCCCTCGTCCGTCCAGTCGCCCGTCCACCTTTCCATTATGTTTGTCCTTCCTCTACACTGGTGGTGAACTCGGCCAAAGAGTATGACGTTTTTTCGCGATCATTGTATTCCGTCGGTGTTGTCAATACATATCGGTAAACCCGCTCTATTTTTAGAACAAATTCATTGTTATTAGAAAAACTATCCAATCAGATCTTTAAACTCACATTTAAACGCAAAATATCTGTACCTTGTTGTAGTGAAAAACGTCCATCGCTTTGGTCGAGTTCACCACCAGTGTTTATGTGAGCTTATACAGTGGTACTCTCCAAAGACGAGGTCTATTGATTAACCATCAAATATACCTCTGTCGTTTTTGGTACACAAACAGCCTATTTGGTCGTCATAATCTAATTTTAGCACATCATTTGAATTATCGAATCAAAATCATTCAGTTTTATCTTGCATGATCATTACGTATACACTACGTCGCTTCTATATTTGGCTGAAGCTGGTAACATTTGAATTATCGAATCAAAATCATTCAGTTTTATCTTGTTTGATTACGTATACATTACGTCGCTTCTATTTTTGGCTGAAGCCGGTAATTTGAAGCGTCAGCCAATAAAAGTTTGTATCAGCTTTTTGAATTGTTTTGTTGTGTAAAGCCAACGATTGGATACCGAAATCCCGCCAAGGCCCGAGATTAGACGTGAAATGACCCCGCGGGAACAGAGCATCATTATACATTGTATCATAATGGAATGAAGAGAGAATGTGCTCTGTTCTTAAGAGAGTAATACAGTGGTTCAAATTCATATCTTTCAATCTCTTCACTCATTTTCATTTTAACCGATACCGTCATACGCATCAAAATATGTCATTTTTGGTTTTAGTGGAAGAGGGAGAATGTCGTAGACAGTATTTTTGGAATACTGTAGAACTTTTTTGTATTATGCATGGTAGTTTTACTCTTCTTTGCAACATTTCTCATTCTTGTATGTTCACAGGGGAGTATTTTTTGTGATTTTTTGTCTATTTTCAGCGCAATATCAGCGCAGGCCTGCTATGTCAATAAATTGCCACAACGTTACACACCATTAAATTCCGTTTATATAACGTTCATTTTATATGACAATATTTTTCTTATTAAATTCAATTTAATCATATTCGAAACCAAAATGTAATGTTATTTAAGGCTACAAACTGAAAGTAATGAAAGTGTCGGTAAGATCAAATATACTAGAGGAAAGAAAAAACGCAACAACTATTTTTGTTTTGTCTCTTAATTCTTTTAAGTTATTGAGTCAAAGTTGTTACTGATTATTACAGGGAACTGTATCTTGATATTGATCGTTGTGTTTACGTAAGAACCTGTCTTACCTTCTGATATAACGTCAAAAAAGACATTTACACGTTCTTCACGTGCAAACCTTTGAATATCCAAACTTTACATAAAACTCTTATGATTTGTGTAGATGCACGTCGACTCGACAAAATGCAGTGATTTTCATTTGGAACCTTCGTTTCATTTTGTGGCTTTTTCAAAGACGTCGTCCGGCAGCAATTGTGATGTTTACGAATGAAACATATCAACCCGCACTTGCTAATGACTTTGGTGAATACCGGTTGACAAAATATTGCTTAAGATTACGTCTTAGAACGAACAGAAAAACTAACGATCGCCCAAAAAGCAATCGTCAACGCCTAACGTCACGACGTCAGGACCATAACGTTCGCTTACTTTTACCTACGAAAACAAATTCTCTTATCGAGAAAAACTGTTAACGCTATTCGTGGACAGTACAGAAATCACATTTCAGTCAGGAAACGTGAACGTCAAATTGGATTGCGTGCAAGAACGCATTTAACGTTGACGCCAAACCGCTCTCATTTAAACGCATTTTTATGAAACGTACAACCTGTGACCTTGATGAAATTTTGACATTAGACAGTCAAATGATGAAGTTTTACTATGCATTGAAAAAAGTACTCGAATGAGGGTGATTGTGAGAAAGACAAAATATACCGTATGATCAAATTTATCTGCTGTTGCGTTTCTTTTTTCCTTTAGTATAAATCCATTTCTGATACTCAAGCTTCTGAATTCCTGCTGCATTTGCACAAAACATCAATGCAACCCAAAATTAAAATGTATAGCTGCATTGTGCATTGCATGAAAAGCATTCTCATCAAAAGTTTAAAAAGTTTGCAAGTGCAAAATTCCTCACGCAAGATCTGCAGAGAGAGGTAATTCTACAAGATTAACGTACCCTTTCCCAAACGACAAAATTTTAAGATGGTCCAATTAAAAACCTACCACAAATGACAAAATAAATGTTGATAACAATAAGATGTGTGTGAAATATTGAACAGAAAATATTGAGGCAAAAGAAGAAACTGCTGGTTATCAGCAGTTTCTTCTTTTGTCTCAATGTTTTCATATTAAGCCTTTTCTATAAGGGACGTCAAAACCAGGTCTTGTTTGGGAAAGGGTTAACAGACTCTCTTGGGACAAGAATTATAACATTGGTCGTCAAAAACATGCAATATTCCTTTTGATAGGTCAATTTGATATTTCGCTTTCTTTCACTTTTTTTCTTATTTTAAAATTTATTGAGTTTTATAGAAAATTACCATAGGCTTAAATTTCAAGTAGAGAGAGAGAGATTGATCACGGCCACCAATCCCTCTCATTCATTGCAAAATGCTATGAGCGAAATCTCAGAAGAGGGACTTCCGGCTATGAAGAAACGGGACCCATTTTGTGAATGTAAACACACGTTGTTACTTTAAATCGGTGATTTTGCCAGTTTTTGGCTGATTCTCAAAAATCGGGGAATGCTATTCGATGGTGAGTATATTTAAACTTCTTTTGGAGTATGTCTCCTCGGCATGGTCTCACCGTGTTTGCTTCAAACTGCTTTGTCATGCGATCACAGTGCTGTGTTTTGAAGACATGTCAAAATTGATCGAAAAATTATGGCTTAAATACTACTATAATTCCCTTCTATACAGGTCCCATAAGCTTCGAATGCTTTATCTTATATATATATCCATTAAAATCCAATGACTGATTTTCTGATAGAGAGAAAAAGCTAAAAAAGTAATACGCTATGAAGAAGAGAGATCAGCTATGAATAAAATGGACTAGATATGAAGAAGATATAATACGCTATGAATAAGAGCTCGGATATTCAAAGCGTCGGGTTTTGACTTAAAATGCCTTTTCGCTATAATTTTCGCTCGGAAAGTGATACGAATTTATTGTTAATACTATTTCACATTTGGGATTGTAAGATCAATCTAATTTCCAAATTAGCCTACTTCAAGACTTTTCGGTATACAATGTGGTTATTTTTGGAATGATGATATAATTATGTAAATAACATAGGCCTGCACATGCGGACGCCAATGTCATTGTAAACTATTTAGGCAAAACTTGGCAAACCGTATAAGAACCCTAACATTTTAATAATTTTAAGCCTACGCAAGATACATTGCATATATTTTGAATGAAAACATGTCTTATTTACATGTTTTTAGCGGCCAGTCGAGCCTTTGTCATTGCGTTGTGTCCGTCATGCGTCCGTCAGTTATTTTTTCTTGTATGCACTCTAGAGGCCTCATTTTTGTCCGATCAATCTGAAAGTATGTCAGAATTAGGTTATTTCCTTTAAGACACCCCCCCCCCCCACACACACACGACAGCCTCCGGAAGTCGTCCTTAGAGGCAAAAGTCGAAATTTTTAAACGGGGAACGGTTGACCGTAAATCCAATAAAATAACCATCTTACCGGCTATTGACGAATTCATTCAATTTTATCAATTTTTTCCACTTAAAACTTCGCTTTATTACTGTATATTGAATGCACCTGCGCTTTATCGCTATATATTGATTGAATGCACGTGCGACGTCATTGTTTTCTCCGCATGTTTTGTGAGCCTCGTTTTGATAATGTCGATTTGTTACTATTTTCAGTAACAATTCTCATGTATGTTCAAAAAATGCATTTCCACGTGATGATAAGTCAAGTCCGTAGTAACAAGTGGGGGCATGGAGGGGCTAAGACCCCCATCCCCAAAAAGCGCTTTATTACTGTATATTGAATGCACCTGCGCTTTATCGCTATATATTGATTGAATGCACGTGCGACGTCATTGTTTTCTCCGCATGTTTTGTGAGCCTCGTTTTGATAATGTCGATTTGTTACTATTTTCAGTAACAATTCTCATGTATGTTCAAAAAATGCATTTCCACGTGATGATAAGTCAAGTCCGTAGTAACAAGTGGGGGCATGGAGGGGCTAAGACCCCCATCCCCAAAAAGGTCTGCTTAAAATGCTGAATTGTCATTATTTTGCACTGAAAATGTTTGGGAAAATCCAATTCAGTTCCTCCAAAATTCAGACAATAGCCAGAACAGGGGCTTTAGCCCCCCTCCCCCATTAAAAATGTTGCCAGTCCTACGCGCCTGTAAGTTACCGGTCGGCATTAAATACATGTTTAAGCTGCATAACAATAAATATCGTTCTATCGTCTAGAATTTGATTTTTCAAATGGAAATTTGTAACAAATATTGGAATTTCGGTCTTCAATTCTTCCTAAACGCATAACCATTCAGTATATGTGAGTGCCAAGAAAGAAATTATGAAGCCCGCGCTTCTTCATAGATTGCTCCCTCTTATTCATAGCTACTCTCGCTTCTTCATAGCTTACTGCTCTTCTTCATTGCATACTTGTTTTTCTCATAAATAAACAAAGGTTTTCAAAATCGTACGTGCGGAATACTAAAAGAGACCATAAAATAGTAAACTGAACATGTCTTATTCGAAAAATGCATATGATAGCGTCGCAGGAGTCGTTTATGTGTCGTTTATGTGTCGTTTGGTTTGTAAACATAAGTGTGTGCACTCACTTCGAAAGTAATTGCAAGTTTACTCTGTAAGCTAGACCAAAGGGCTTTGGCAATATAACACATCATTCATTACCCCATCGAATAGCATTCTGCGATTTTTGAGATTCAACCCATAACTAGCAAAATAACCGATTTAAAGTAACAACGTGTGTTTACTTACTCAATATGGGTCCCGTTTCTTCATAGCCGGAAGTCCCTCTTCTGAGATTTCGCTCATAGCATTTTGCAATGAATGAGAGGGATTGGTGGCCGTGTTGATAGGACTTGCGTTTTCATACGCGTTTTAACCAGAATGCGTCTATTTACTAGCACGGATCCAGCATTTTCGCAGAGGGTTCGTGATTTCTTGGGGCAGGGGGGGTCGGACTTATTTGAAACATGAAAAATCATACAAATAAATTTGAGTAGACTATTTTCTACCAATTCGAGAGGGGTCCGGACACCCCCTCCCGCACATCTAGATCGACATAAATAAATATCGGCGATGTAATTACAAAGCCTCGTAACTACAGCTTTAATCAAGTTGTAGTTAAAAGGTTTTGCAATAACACCGACGATATGTGACTTTGGCCATGTTTTTACATGAGGCGACATATTTGTTTCTGCAATTAACCCTAGACATCATAACACGTTTGTTTAAATCCCTCCATTACAATTTTGATATCACCTTTTTATTATGTCCTATAAAAACATTGTGAGAACAAAAGGCTTGACTACGCCATAAATAATAAATTCCAATCACACTATAAAAACTGTCGATTTCACAGGTGTTCGAGAAATAACTTGTCTATCATTGTCCAAAATTCGTTAAAAGGGGTCCTATTAAATTATTTATGAATATCATAACACTTTTCTAAACAATATCCGATTTCTAATGTCCGTTGAAGAAACGTTTTCGGAAAATATTGAAAAAAGCGAAATTACCGTCTCTTTCTTTCCATATATTCTCTATATATAACATTCTTATTTACTACTTTCACATCAATCGCAAGTATTTTGATTTATGCAGCTCTTTTCAATTATGTCTATTCTAAAATCACTTTGAAAAAGTGTTGAAAGATAGGTTATCAGGGAAACGAAGAAATTGCTGACAATCAATTTTGTCATTTGCCTTACCCTCCGAGAGTACATTTACCTCAAAAGCGTGTATTTATACTCAGAAGTACATGCTTTCTGCTTTCAATAAAATTTATTTTGTAGCAGGACATACAATAAGATTCAAACGCTTATCGTATGACCTTCTATCACAACTTTAAAAATCGTCGTTTTCTTAAAAAATACCGTTACTGCAGCTTTAAGCAAGCTGCAGTTACAAGGTTTTTGAAGAGAAGCGACGAATTGATCGAGTTCAATGCAACTCCATGCGCCCGTAATCATGCGTTCTTTGTATTTCTCGAACCTGCACCAGTATAACGCTGCTTTTCAACAAAATCGTCGTAAATGCAGCTTGTTGTAAGCTGCAGTTACGATGTTTTTGTTGAAAAGCGACGATAAAATTGTTTGATTTAAATTGCCTTTTCTAGTCATCAGCTGTCGTAGACGATTCGTAGACAAATAGTAGACAAGAGCAACAGATAAGAGAAGCTGAAGTCTAGAAGACATTCTAACTTTTTTTTAATTTCAATTCCAAACCCTATGTTGTGGGTACTCATTTGAATCGTCTCAAAGAGACTATTCCAATGAGTACCCACAACATAGGGTTTGTTGAGCATCCAGTGAAATATTTATTTTTGAAAAGTCATCACCCACTCTTATCTGTAGCTTTTGTAGACGATCCGTAGACAATTTGTAGACGATCAGAACAAAAAGCGAGGATCTGAAAATGGCCATTGTGAAATGTTAGAAGATCATGGATCTAGACCAATCTATTCTTGGGTGCAGTCTGATCAGGATCTGTCCTCGCCGAACGATGCTACAGACAAGTAGCTATTAGAGAACAACGTAGATTGATATCAGACTGTGCGTATGCACAGGCTGATCTTGATCTATGTTGGTCCCTAATGCCGTAAAGACGATAATTCTAGATCTCGCTTAAAAATAATAAATAAATAACAAAACAAGGTGTTTTAAAGTTATCATAATATCATTTTTAAATACAAGCACCAACTGAATTTTGAAAAACAAAATGCATTAACAATAAATAAACAAATTCTGTTTGTACATTTTGAATAAAAAATCATGCTGTGTCTTTGGATATAAGTTGCTTCAAAATAAATGTTACTGGCTTTGGTCTATCATTTTTAACATGATCGTTGTCTGGATTTCAACTGTACGTTGTGTTCTAAAAATAATGGTATTTTTGACACACCGTTTACACGTGAGATTTGGAAAATATTGAAGCAAAAGGAGAAAGTACTGATAACCAGCATTTTCTCTTTCTGTGGCAATATTTTCAGAGCTTTATTGCAAAATATCATAATTTCTATCAAACACCAGTATGCCATTCGCAGAAGCTTTTAAGTTTTAAACGGTTTAAATTTTTTTAATTAGAAAACATTTAACCAATTCCTACTCAATGCCTGGAGAATGGAGAAAGGTTTGGAAAGCATTTGGAGAAAAGAAGAAATTTGTGATGACCAGCATTTTTTTCTTTTTTCCAAATGCTTTCCAAACTGTTAGATCTTCACTTAGATACGCCTACTGTGCACCACTAACTTTTTTGTCTGCATTTCCTTCGACTTTTGACCAACTTCATATTTCTTCGTCGAATAAATGATCAAGAGATTTTAAATTAAGCAAATGGTGTTGACATAGAAAGAACAAAAGAAAGTTTCTAATAATAATTATCATCGTCGGTGGCAGATCAATAAACCCGTAACTACAGCTTTTTCAAGCTGCAGTTACGAGGTTTTTGACATCCTACTAACGTTATGGCCTATTTAAAATGAAAAAGAAAATCGTTTCAATTTGAACCAGATTGAGATTTGTTTTATCCGTTCACCCATTACCAAAAGGCTGAAGTTTAGACGGTTCCAATTTCAAAGGTGTTGCAGACAACAATTTTAAGTTTGCGAAATTTTAAAAATCTTTCTATTTTGACTTAGAAAACGTTGTGAAAAATGATGAAATTGCTTGTCACAAGCAATTTCTTCATTTACCACATTGTTTTCCAAAGTTTTCCCGTGTGAGGGAGTAAAAAAGGTGTCACTGCAGTAATAAGTTTAAAACTTAAACATAAGTAGCTTGGAATGTGTGTTTAGTATTTTTTGGTTCAAACGCAGACGACAAAAAACTCGTTTCGTCCCCATTTTCTCTCGACCGCCGTCGATCTGACGTCACTTCCGCTGGTTTAAACATTTCACTGGCATGTTCATGATGAAAAAGACTAAATCCATTTTGCATGAAAGTCGTGTGATCAGTTTTCAAGAAAAAGTCACTTCGTTTAAGCCGAGGCGGAGGCGGCATTGACCCCGGATCCGGAGCTCGCCAGTCCCGAGTTTGATCCGCGGTAATAAAGGAAGAATCGACTGGTTCCCGGATTAATGAAAGATTGTCAATGCTGCAGTACCCGTCTGAGGTCTCGTCGTTTCTCCCGAGATGTTCCGGTGGGCTCGTATTTCCGAATGGATACGGAAAACACTGAGGCTCTCTTAACACTAGCATTTGATCCGACGACACTGTCGTATAACCGGAATCAGATTTGTCAGAGGTTGGAAAATTTGAATTAATATCACCCATTACTATATAATTATCATTATTATCACTTATTTCCTTCTTTTTGGCTATGTTCACTTGGCTTGCGCTGTGTAGATATTTTCTCGCAGGCAAAGCCGGCGGTTCTTTGGGGATGAAAGTACCGGGTAAATCTGGTATGGTTGTAAAGCGTCTGATCCGAGGCATAGAAGCGCGCATCTTCTTCCACTCCTCGTAAAATTTCTCGTCGCCCGGGATCGTCTCGTACACGTGGTCGTCTGGTTTGGGTCTATTGTTGAATTGTTCATTCAAAGTGGGCTTTCTTTGGTCCGCGGATAATTTGTTTTCATCCCCGTTGATTAGTCCGTGCGGGTGATTAACTCCATTATCCCCCGTACTTGTCGGCGATTTCGTGAGTCCTACACTACTGTTTGGATTTTTTGATAGTTTATTATCGTTTTCATTCGAAAACATCGTAACAACAGCTCCTTCGGAGCTGCTGTTACGATGTTTTGGAATGAAACCGATGACATTATCACAACTTTCAATCCGGTCATTGATGGTAGCACTTGAATCTGTCAAATCACTCGTATCACATAAAAGGTTTCGCAGATCATTTTGGACCTTATCACTGTTAATGGTACCACTTTGTCCAAATCGCCCATCATTTTCGCTACTTGAAAACCGTCGCTGCGCGGGGCGCGGGACCCCTGCATCGCTGAACTGAGGCCGTCTCACGCAACGAACCACTGAACCAGACACCGCGGAATTGCTCAAGTTCGAGTCTTTTGTGTGCTTCAATGTATTGTTTGCTGTATTATTATCGGATTTGCTCTCCTCGGATTTTTGCCGCCCGCGAGTTAATGTATCTTTGGATGAATTATTTCCATCTGACCCGCTATCTTGTCCCTGCCTGCGACCCTTTCTCGATCTTTTCTTGTTGTCGGGCTGCACTTTTTCCCCATTTTGTAGATCATGGATTATTTCGTACATAGATCGCGTGACTTTTGTGAGTTTATAATTTTGTCTTTGTGCGTAAAAGAACCCGAATTCACGATCATTTTGTTTTGAGGTAGTTTGTTTTGTAACAGGAGTCTCTTTTGTCTCCATTTTATTCACTGGCAAAGATTGTTCTTTATATTGCGTAGGAAATACTGGAAGTGAACTAAATTCCTGATTGTCTATAGCACCGTTTGTTGTTGTTATAATGTCCTGATTTGGTGGATAGGTCTCCGACATGGTGAAGTAATCCGTCGGAGTGTCCTCGGATTTAACGACATTTTCCACATTTTGTAACGATCCACACAGTGTATTGTCACTATCACGGTCGCCGATGCACCCGCCCAGTTTGTTATTATTGTTGTTGTTTTTCTGTGAGTCCCTGTTTGCCTGTATATAATCACTCTCGTAACCACTCGACACTGTAATGGGGGACGAATCGACGGTTATATTGTCTACATCACCGATTAAATTCCGTAACAATATATCAAACCGGGTTCGAACTTCGTAATCATTGTCCATTTTGGACCCGTTTGAGGCGCGGTTTGTGTCCGAGTCTCGGCTACTCTGCCTCCTAGTCGCTGCTGGTCCGGTATGAGGCAGTGTAGTAGCCTTGCGCTTATTATTGACACTATCACTTTCATTTATATTTTCCTGAGATTTTGTATATTTTGTTTGATTGTGATTATCCCTCGTGTCAACACTAGTTCGATTATCACCACTTTTAGAAATAAACCTCTTCGGTATAATCCGATGGTCAAACACTGACACTCGTAATTTGGAGTCCCTGTCCGAGATTGGATTAATCACACTGTTGAGTAGTTTAGCACGTAGATCCTGATTGGTCAGCTGACATCCAACGCTCTCATCACAGTCGCTACAATCTGAGTCTTCTCGAGAACTAGATACATAATTCAGCGTACTGTCACTACAATGTTTATTCTGGTTATAATTCTCCAACTTTAATTGTTCGTCACTAAACTCCGTGGGGCTATCCCCGCTCGGTAAAACAATGTCTCTCTTCATTGTTTTGTCGGGTAATTCTTTATCAGATGCTTCTTTATCTATTCCACTATCAGTATTCACAGTTTCTTTATTATCAACAACTTCTGTATTGTCCTTACATTGCTCTGTGTTTGTTTTATCCTCCATTGAAAATCACATATCGGACAAGTCCTTTGTTTAAATCTCTATCCTTTAACATCTATAATAGTATAACACGATAAAAATCCAATCAGTCTTTAACACAATATTTTCTTTACAAACATCTGCGCGGTATATAAATCCATACATCCGTACGATATACAAAAACTTCGCACAAATGGCCCGGCTCTCTCAATACCCTTCGTAATAATAAAACCACAATACAATTACCGGGTATTGGAGCTCGCACTAAAGGGTCGAGCATTAATGAATCAGATATCTTGTTCCAGTCGACATCCCACGATTGTAATCTGCCTCGCCTACTAAACTATTGTTGTCCGTGTATACCCCGGTATATCATTTAGATACGCGTCACGTTAACGTGGTCACGTAAAATAGTGTGCACAAAAATATGCTAAAATGAACAATAGGCCTATATCTAGTATCGCAAAACGGCGAAATTAGAATAATCACATAAACTTGCTGTCGTGAAAAATCCTTCAAAATATAGTCACACAACGAAAAGCCGCTTTCAGCGTCTTTTCAACTTTTTCAGCAACACCTTTTATGTCGTCGAGGCAAATAAACATCCAATTTTTGTTCACGCTGTTAGCACACGATAATAAAAGATAGCCTTAACCCTATGGTCTATTTCTTCATGTAAATAACAAATCTCCAATATAGTCATCAAGGTTAATGTAATCTATTATTAAACACAGTCTGTCTCTAAACTTGTCATATAATTCACGGTTTTGAGCCAATACTAGCTAATACTAGTAGATCCCAACGTAAGATAGTAACGAACTTAGTCAATTATTATTGTTCTTAATCGATTTGTTTTTATCTTGCCTGTGTAATTAATAACAATGATAATCAATAACGCATTTATAATAAAAGTCACTTGGTCATCTTTTGCTGATGTCAACCTCACACTTGGATTGCGTCGAGCAACTTATTCGTTAACTTCTTAAAGATGAGTTCAACCTTTTTCCTGGTGAAATCGTCATAGAAGTTTCCACTGATTTTCGTGAGTCTTGGCACAACTGAACAAATCAGATTTTCCAGTCCAATCATCGAAGCTTTCCACCAGTTTTTCGAGAGTCTGGGACACACTGCACAAGGCTTAACAGAACCTTTCTTTTCTAATCACGTAATCTGTTGATCTACTTTAGCAAGCAATCTGGAAATAGAAAGACACAGCGTATAAATATAAAGCAGTGTTCGTGCACTGTTAACTCGAGTGGCAAACAACATTGTTAGAACCAGACAAACTGATGACATGTTTGCAGGGCTATAATAATTCGTCGGTGGGGGAGTCAAAACCTCGTAACTCCAGCTTATTCAAGCTGTAGTTACGAGGTTTTGACTCCCCACCAACCATATAAAACTAATCTCGACACTAAGTACGGACAATTGGTTTGCCACATGTCGTTCGCACAATGTCAAACTTTGGCATGGGTTTGTAATCTTTTAAGTGATTTTTGTCTAATTTTTTTTCTTAGATTACGCGATCGATTTCTGATTTGACAAAAAAATAAACCAAAAGAAAAAAAAAAAAATAAAAAAATAAATAAAAGGGGGAGAAAAAAGGAGGACAATATGGTTCTAAATGCTTTCTTAGCTACGATATTTATTACCAATTTTATTAATCACAACAGTGATGTTGTAGTGTGTATTTTTTTTTTAAATTTCGACCAGGTATTTTTTGTTGTCTGTGAGATTTAAGATTGAAAATTATGAAAAAAGAAGCGAATACAAGTTGGATACAAAGAAAAACATTGTGGGAAATGAAGAAATTGTTTGTGACAAGCAAATTATTCATTTCCCACAATTTGATCTTCACAGAAAGTCGTGAAATGTAAAAATCCAATTAACTTTGAAATTGTTGTCTGCAACTTCTTTCAATTTGGGGTAATCTAAAATTTTGTCATTTGTTAATTTGTTAATACAGAGAATATCGAAGCTTATCAGACGGCTCGACTGAAGCTAAGACCAATTTACCAGTTCCCAAACGACAAATTTAAGGGTAGTAAAGTTTGAAAGCTACCACAAACACAATGTGTGTTTTAAAAGGAAACGATTTGTATGCAATATATCACAGAAATATTGAGACAATGGGAGAAAATGCTGTTTATCAGCATTTTCTTCTTTTGCATCAATATTTACCAAGACATTTATATTAGGGACGTCAAAACCAGGCCTTGTTTGTGAATGGGTTAAATCGTTGAAATACGCCTACTAATTTTCCATGACATGTCAAAAACGTTTCTTTTCACCAAATACATTTGTACTTCAACATTACGTTTCAAATATTACAGCCATTGTTTCGTGACATAATGTGATTAGGATAAAATTAAGACCTTTAATCCGGTTTAAAGTATGTCTTAAGACGATGTGCCAATTTTAGCATATCGTTAACATATCCATTTTATATCCTTAAAAAACTTTTGTTTTCCTTGTTCGAATTTCTGGTCGTTTCTCACACAACAACATATCGCCGGTGGTGGATCAAAACCTCGTAACTCCAGCTTTGTCAAGCTGTAGTTACGAGGTTTTGACTCCCCACCAGCGATATCGGCAGCGCACTCTTGGCACCCAAATGCACAAGCTGTAACAGAAAATAAAATTTATACTACTGAATGTGGAATGTAGGCTATGCAAATTATGACAAAGAAAGAATTCAGACAAAAATAAGAAAGTGTCGAACTGATACAATTTGAAAGCAGTAGCAGACATCAAAATAATTGATACCAAAGAAAAAAAGTTGTGTATGAAAACAATATTTTTTTTTCTCAATATTTTCCGAAACTTTTTCTCCTGGGGACTTCAAAACCTGGTTTTGCTTAGGAAAGAGTTGAAACTTGAAGTTTTGAAACTTGGTCTAGATTCTGTATAATATATCAATCTAGCCGTGATATACAATTTATGATAGCTTATGTATGACTTGTGTATAAAAATTCCAACTTGTTATATACCATAAGCATTACGCTATTAAACGGTGACATTTCATATTAAAACCCTTCAAAAAGGTATTAACCATTTCCCATACGATAACATTTCAGCCCATTCCCATTTTAAATAAACTACAGATAGTAAAATCAGTGCCATTGCAACACTGGATTTGTAATGCATAGCATAGAAAACATTGAGAGAAAATAGGAAAATGCTGAAATTAAATGTAGGCCTATGCTTCTTTCCTCTTTACAAAGCTTCTTTTTGCAATGATGACAAACCTTGATATTGTTTTAGAAAGGATTAAACCCCTCCAAAATGGTCTTAATCATTCTACTTTGTTCACTTCATTTATTACAGAAATGTTTATCCGTAACAAACTGAGGCAAAGGGGAAAAAACTTTAGTGGTCAATATTTCTTTTGCTTTTATCATTTATCCCAAAAATGTTTTATGTTACACTATCTTACTACAGTCGACACTCGATGGCTGTATCAAAAAAAGGGACCCTCAAAATACCTCGATATATCCGGAGTTCGACACGTCAGATTTTGTTTCGTTTTGATTTAAATGACATTTGACCATTACATTGCCCATCAAATGCATTCATAATTGAAATACCGGGTATAATAGGAAGAGGAAAGAAATTGCTCGAAACGAGCAATTTCTATCAATTTCCTACTAAATTTCAATGGCTATATTTATTTCGAAATTCATTGGTGAGAACGGGACCAAACATTCACTTCGACTTAACCCATTACCACACAATGACTCTTTTTGACTCCCTACAAAATAATTGCCTTAGAAAACATTGTGGGAAATGAAGAAATTGCTTGTCACAAGCAATTTCTTCATTTTCCACAATGTTTTCCATCCAAAAACACATAAAAGTTATTTTCCATTCACTTGAAATTATCGTCTGCAGGATCTTTCAATTTGGACCACCCAAAAAAATTTTTGTTTGGTAATGGGTTAAGCGGAGATTCGACTTATCCGATGTCGACTGCATCTTATAATAGGGTCTGGTCCACGAATTGAAGAATTACAGAAAACATAATAGTTGAAGTCATGAGAAGGAAATATGTACACGATGTAGCATACGTAGAAGTTAATTTGACAAAAGAAGAAAATGATGGTTATCAACTTTTTCTTCTTTTGCCTTATTGTTTTCCTACTCCTTTTTATTATGCCTACTACCATATGCTATATACTTAAAGACACTTCCTACGCAATACTTACATTTTTCATCATAATTAAATAAATAATGCAGTATATTTTATGAAATTTTCAGCAAATATGAATCAACTACGTTTACATATTTTCTGTAAATTTTATCAAAATCGAATGATCTGAACATAAAAAATGTTTAGGGTTTTCACTAAGACTCAAATAATTATGAAAAGTCACATTACCCCAGGCAATTGCAGAATTCAATAACATCAAAGGAGCGTCACCAAATCATGCTCATATCTCGAACCACTGCTTCATAAGATTTGATAAAATGCTGTCACGTGCGAAGTAATACTAGAAGACAGTTGCACCTATTTTGTTTAAGACATTAGATTTTCACCCTTTTGCTCCAAGAAATTTTCAACAACTGGAACAGGAACTTAAAAGGGACGAGTTAGGAATGATCCCGCAAAGATTCGTCATCAATTATGCTTTATCAATGAGAAGGGGGTGTCTTCGTGTCATTAAGGTCCATGACGGACACACAGAATGTTAGCAGAATGTCATAAATTGACTGCTGTTACATGAATAACATGAATTTGCGTTATTAGCTGGCACAGCTATTTTGCGACTTTTTGTTTTCTAGTCATATTATAATATTATAATATATGAACTGCAAATTAAATCATTTCTGCTCAATGTTTATTTATGAAAATACCAAATACGTATTATGCAATTGCGAATGAATTAAATTTGTTGAAAACTTGATGAAAAATGTTTCATTAAATTTCAAGTTATTACAAAAAAGGTAAGTGTTGCGTTAGAAGTGTCTTTAAGTATACTACAAGTAGAAGTGTCAAAACCAGGCCCCGGTTTCTCGAAAAAAACTTAAGTATGTCTTCATGCTCAAATCTGAGCATCGTGCTCAAATCGCACGAAATTCACGTGAACTTCAATTGAATACCAATCAACGTTGATTGGTATTGAATAGAAGTTGAGCATGAACTCATGAGAATATACTTAAGTTTTTTCGAGAAACCGGGGCCAGGTCTTGTTTGGGAAAGGTTAAGTTTTCCTTGTACATGTATTTGTGGGATAAAAAGCAACCAAAATTTGCATAATATATGATCAAACAGAAAAGGTGAATAAAAGCAGTCAAAGTTATGAGAAACTATAATATTCAATAATATAGATAAACATCAAATTATTAATGAATTTATTATGTTAACGTTGCCAGGCGATGCATCTGAAAATTGATATCATGTCACAAGAAATTGAGTATCGTTAAAAAATGAAACATGCATGTAAATATTTATATACATGCACATTTAAATTCATTCATAAGGATACAAACTTCAATACCATCAATCAAACCGACATATCAAGATCTAATAAATGGACATTTGAATGCACTGTATTCTAAATAAAGGCCACCTTCATCCATTTGAGACCAACATGGATCAAGATCAGCCTGTGTATACGCAAAGTCTGATCGAGATCCATGTTGTTCTTTATAAATATTTGTTCTGTTCTAAAAGCTTCACACTGACATCTATCAACTGTAAGAATGCAACAAGGATGATTAGATAATCAGACTGCACTAATGTAAAGGCTAATCTTGAAACATGGCTGCTCAAGACTTAGTGCCGAAATTCACAAAGTTTTAAACGGGTTCTATTTGAAAGGAGTTAAATGTGATAATAGAAAGTAAAACGATATCAAAAGTAGAAAACTTGTAGATCTATACATGTTATAGCACAGAAAATATTGAGACAAATGCCAAAAGTGCTGATTAATACCATTTGTTCATCCGTTTCTTTAATGTTTTCTAAACGATTTTCTACGAGTGTGCTTTAAATATCTTGTTTGTGAAAGGGCTAACAAAATATGCAGCAGGAATGAAATATTGTATCGATGGTTATAATAATGATTCTTTTCATCGAAAGGTGACGTCACAAAAAATAATTAAATTGTATCTAAAGATGTCGATCTTTTCACTGAATTCATGACATCAATGTGAAAAAAAAATAATAGGCCCTAATAATAAAAAAATAAGTAAAAATGAAAAAAAAAATAAATAAAAATAAATGAGGGGAACATTTCAATGACAGTTTTGCCTACCTATACAATCTTCAATCCAATGACACATAAAACTCCATCTCGAGTAAATTAGCTCCAAATGTCATATAACAACAACCTTGCCGATGTTAAGTCAATGACTGAATGAAAGGCTATAAAACTAGGCACTTTTATTTACGCGAAGGTTGCTTACTCACGATATAATTACAATCTTAACGTAATAACCCCCTATATCCTTTTCTCTCAATGAACGGAAGCAATTTAATATTGGCATTTCGATTAGCTGATGCAAGACCGCTGTATCTGCATACCCAAATAATCGGAAGCAATTTCATATTGTTATTTCTAATTGGTTGGTGCAAAACTGATGTAATTTTATATACGACGCAAACGAGTCTATTTCAAATTGGATTAAAAATTTGAGAAAATCGTCAATAATTTTATTAATGCGTGACCAATTTGAATTCGGTTTGAAGAAAAGAAGGTGGAAAAAAACGCCAATTTAACATCGGCATTTTGACATGTATTAGGCTAAAACTTAGATTTTTGTCCCCCAAATAAATAACTTTCAAATGGTTTATTCAAAGGAAACATCTTGTCCATGCGTATTTACTTTTTTTTTAAATATACCACTTCCCTCTCTTCACTAAATGTTTTAAAGATCATTGTCAGAAAGTGACGACAAAATTCAGACGTCAGATGGGAAAACGGTTTAAAAAGTCATCATCAACATCATCAACAAAATCAGCGTAAGATCGAACACGGGTCATTAACCCCGGGCGATCATTGAAAACTTTTTAATTGATTATTATCGATCTTACGCATTTTTTCGGATGCGAACAATTTTCGCCTAATTTGCAACTCATCGCTATTTACCATCTAATGTACCATTTCCGCGATATTCCCCGCTGTTTTACGATTCATGAAATTAATTCTTTACCAAATGACCGAATTCTTTGATAATAGATATTGAAACAGTTCTAAAGCCACGATTGTGACGAAAAACTCAATTCTTTTTCAAGCAGGACATGACCAAGATATTGGAGAGGACTAAGAACTGCACAAATTCAGCGTGATCAAATTTCTAAGTTGCTGCAGACAACACATTGTATGTTTTTTGTTGATGAAAATAGACTCTGCATACAATATAGCACAAACTATATTGAAACAAATAGAGAAAACGCTGGTAATCGGAATTTACTTCTTTTATCCCAATGTTTTCCAATGCCTTTTCTATCAGAGACTCCATACTTAGGTCTTATTTGGGAAAGGATTAATAGTCGCCAGGTTCTGGAAAATATAAAATTAATCTGGATCCAGATAAGCCTCTGTATACACCCAGTCTGATTAAGAGAGCTGTATGGATCTTGATCAGACTGCACTTGGACACTATCGGGAAGTATTGATTCAACTTTGTTTTCTTTGTTGTTATGATTTCATAATATAATTTATTCTCTCTATCTTCCTATAATAAAATTATATTCTTTCTTTCTATTTTTTTCTGTCTCCGTCGCTGACTTTCTCTCAGCGAGCACGCTAGTATGTCTGTTATTTGCATGCAAGAATGTCCATGTTTGTTTCCGTCTTTCTATACACGTGTTTCTATATGTTTGTCCCATCTTTTTTTCTGTCGTTCTCTATCACCCTTTCAATACTCCCTACCATTCTCCCCTCCAATCATTTCTCCCTCAATTTCGCCATTTGCTTTCTCATTTTCTTGCATTAAAATTTAAAAGATGTTAGCCCCAGCCCCGGGACACATTTTACAAAGCAACTGTTATAAATCGCAATATCAGTTTACCGTTTCACCCTTTCCTAGACGCAGCAACTGGTAAAACTTGCTAAAATTCTAGAATTGCATAGATGAAAAAATAAATATTTCAAAATGTAGAATATCTAAATGTTTTATTACAACACATTGAGAGGAAAAGCGAGATTCTGGTCATTTGCACTTTCTTCTTGCCGTCGGTTTCCTAAAGCATTTTCCGCCAGGGTTAGATTTTTTTGGGGGAAAGGATCTAACGTACGCTATCCGAACATTGTATACAAAACGTTTCAGTCGCCGATTGAAAACCACATTGTTCGCATAGTTTAACCTTTTTTAATCAACGGCGATTTTTTTCACTCGCTAAGTGTTAGCGCGGGATAGCTTTATAACGCTCGGGGAAGTGGGTTCGATCCCCAGCTGACCAAAGTAGCCTACACTTGGCCCTATCCCATAGACTTGAATTTGACCTCCCTGCCAAAAATGCTTTGGAAAATATTGCGTTGAAATACAGTACTGATAATCGTGATATTTTCTGTCTTTGTCTCAAAATTGTCTATGCTATATTATTCACTAGTCTCACATATTATCTTTATCAACATGTTTGTCGTCCAAAGCAGCTTCCTAATTGGATTAACAGTCAGTTTTTGTCGTTTGAGAAAGGGCTAAGGGTCTATAAGACATTCCTTATGGCATAAGGTGACCCAATTCTTTACTTAAATGTTTTAAGGATTTCTAAGTTGATATATAGGTATTTAAAAAAGTTTTATTTGAACGTGGATTTATTTAACCACAATAGGCAGGCTGTCACCTTATATTGCTTATCACATAATCTATACCGTTTCAATATTGAAATAAGTAATGGATGTAAGAGTACAATAGACATAAAAAGATAGCTATGCCGACTGGAAGACAGACAGACAGGCAGCATATCAATATTAAAGACAATGCCCCCATTAGAGCAACAAAAAAGTCCAAACCTGTGATGTCGGTTCTCATCTGAATCGTTTCAATTTGACGATTCAAATGAGTACCCACAACATAGGGTTTGATCAACAGACATACAGTATATCAAAATTAAAGATAACGATTCTCTCACCCTGAATAAAATATGCGTTAACGTCGCAATCAACAATTGTATTTTAGTAACATTGCAGAGGTTGGTACAAATAGAGCTATGCGTTCTAGGCATTCCTAGCACTAGTACTAGCACAACATCCAATCAGAACCATGTCTGTTCTTTCTGCGTAGACGATCTGTGGACGAGTCACTTTTTACCATCCTCAATGTTTTTTCGATGCAATATATCTATGGTGGACAGAAGTAGGTTTTGTTTGGGAAAGAGCTATTTACAGACCAATTGACGCGCCACAGTATTGATATAAGATATTGGTATAAGAATATAAAGCATGAAAGCTTCCATAGACAGATAGTCTAACAGACAGGCACCATGCGCTTCCAGTGCTCTTTCCCGCTCAGTGAGCGGTAATGGCCCCAACACGCTTTCAAGTTAAGATATTCTATTCATCATTCGATAACAAACACTTCGTGAAACTTAGGGCGCCACCCATGGCTACGGAAATTGACGAGGATATCCCTCGTCAATTTCCGTTGCCATGGATGACACATTGCATGTGACGATGGTATACCATCGTCAACTTCCGTTACTAGGATGACGCAAGAACATGCGCAAAGTATGAGCGTCATAAGATAGATTGTTCCTTTGACAGTTAATGGTAATTCGTGTCATTTTGTGAGAAAAAAAGAATTTGGTAACCGTACGTTTAGCCGGTAGTTGCCGACCAGCTGCATTGTAAGTACATGTCACATTGTATGGTGTTTTATGTCTATCTCAAAAGCTTCAGTCATTATGTTGTTGTCCACATTCTTTTAAAAGTTCAAAACAATGCATTTTGTAGATCTATGTTGAGATACAGAAATCTGCAATCAACAAAATTAATCAACATTGCTGCGAACACACGTCTTTTGTCGTTGGGTAATTTGTGATTGCTAAGAGATAAATATCCAGTTAAATTATGTCAAAAGATACTTGAAACGGGTAAAAAAACATAATTGACATTCCGGCATGTAACTTTATCTTTAAGTTTCATCTTAGATAGCGAGAGCTTCACTCTCATGTACATAGCTATCCCTTATCTTTTTAACATTGTCCCAAACAAGACCTGCTCCTGGTTTCTCGAAAAAAACCTTAAGTACGTTCTCAGACTCAAATCTGATCACCGTGCTCAAATCACACGAAATCTATGTGAACTTCAATTGGATACCAATCAACGTTGATTGGTATTCAGTTGAAGTTGAGCATGAACTCATAAGTATAGGCCTGCATAAGTTTTTTTCGAGAAACCGGGGTCTGGTTTTGACGACCCTGATAGAAAAGGTCTGAGGAAACATTGAGACAAAAGAAGAAAATGCTGATAATCTGTTGTATTACTTTTTTTATTTGCCACAATAATGCTATGTGTTAAATTCTGCATAGATGCTTTTTTGTCGACATTCCTTTTGTCGCCTTAGCAGATTTCAAATTGAACCAGTCCGAATTAAGCAATATTTGAAAGAGTCAATAACAGATGCCGTTTTTTTTAATGGTTGAAGTTTTGGAAAGGATGAGGGAAAGAGAAAAATATTATGTACTCTTCTCTCGATGCTTTCACTGCGATCATGGATGTCACTCAAACATTCTATGTTTTGTAAAATTCAATTTGTCGTCTTCAACACGTTTAAATTCGGACCAGTCTAGAGTTTTTGTTGTCTGGTAAAGGGTTGTAGATCGTGATGTCGTATCGCCCAATTACCGACTTCAATATTATCAAATTCTTTGATCTTTTGGGTTGAATAAAGCGTTAAACGTTCGCTGTTTCATGGTAACGTAACGAAAAAAGAAATAATTACTTTTACACAAAAAACGAGAATTTGAAAGAAGAATAAGAAAACATTGAAACCCTTCACTGGTGTTAAGAGAATGCAACCTCGTTTTGAAGAAAAAATCATCGATCTGACGTGAATGACATGCTAATATAGAAATCACCAGTTTCTGGGCAATATACTCGAAAAATGCACCTAAATCCATTTGCCTAAACAAGATTTTCAATCCAGGGATCGTAGTTTGAATCCTGGCTTAGCCCAGTGCCGGATCCAGATGGGGTTCGGGGGTTCAAACGAAACCTCCTTTGTAGCCTGATTAGCCTATTTCATTTTCATGCAGAAATTCAGTCAAAATTGTGTAATATTTGTCAATAACCTTTTTCTGTAAAAATGAACGCCCCTCACAGGAATCCTGTATCCGCCGCTTGCTTAACCAATATCCTTTCTTACAATTGGCAAAAGTTTGTAGCTCGGGTTTGAAGCTGTATTTGTATCGCTGCGGAAAAAATACCATGAACAAGTGATTAGGCGCACGGTACCATTCGTAACAATGTATGTATAACTGAATATTGACGCCACGGTATACCACCATTCGTTTTAAAATCAAAGTATCAAAGATACATGGTCTTGACGGTCCTTACTGACGTCGTTTTCATAAATGCACATAGATTCACCCGTTTCTATTGTTTAAGTATGCTACAGCTTAGACCTAGGCCTACGTTCAAATCTTAGACCATTTTGCTGATCTTTTGTGAGCATGACCCATGGTCCAAGCCTTTGTCACTCACTGAAGAGTCATTAGATAAACACTTATTAATTTATTATAAATAAATTTTATAGTTGCAAAACAGTCTCCAAAACTTTGTCGAATCTTGATTTCGTTGTCGGTTACTATTCCTATTTGCTTCTTTGTAGCAGCACCAATGCTGATTCATTCTGGATAAGTTTAGCGTAGTCATTTAAAAAGTACGTTGGAATGATGTTATTTGACTAGATGGCAACCATTTCTCCTTCGATCCGGTTTAGGCTTGTGTTGAAACCACGTTGCACTGACGTACAGTCGGTCTTACTATTCCATTTTGTAAAATATCAAACTAACGACCGCCATCATGAACGATATTCCCGCGATTACGACGTACCCCGTTATTACATCACGCACTATAGCGCACCGACCAATCAAAATCGGACATGTTTCACTTACGTCATTTCTGTTTCAAGCACTTGATTGCACGCACGCATTTTGTAAACAAATCGTAGCAAGCCTCGCCCTTCTAGCCCTAACCCTTGAAAACAAGACATGTGACCTTATTAAACAAAAACAAAAAAAAAAATGCTTTTTTCAATATTTGTTTTGATAAAAAACAAAAACAAAAACAAAACCTATGGGTTGACCTAGAGCTTTTAGTGATATTTTTTTTTTATTCCTTCCGTAAGTCTGAACGTAGGCCTATGTCACCTTAAAGTATTTGATAGGGGCTGTTCATTTTCCGTTGTTTTACTACATCTTTCATTCAAATGATAGGGAAAATACTTGCTGTGGACAGAGCATTGAAATTTCTGTGTCACTAGATTATAATGGCAAAAAAGGCATATTGCGACGACTGCTGAAAAAGAATAAACCATAAACTACATAGGCCTACATAAAAATATGCATCGAAAGTAACATACCTTCAAAAGCGTTTTTTTCTCTTCAAAAACTGCCATAGTAGGCATCAACACTTTCGTAAACGAAAAAATGTGCGCCTTTGTCCGTCAACATATCCGATTCATTTTTTAAACAATCACACCTTAATGTCACCTGATGTATCTCTTAAAAGAACCCCGATACTCGTGGCGGGTTGATAGATAAATATTTCTTTAATGACCCACTTTCCTTCACAAATAAAATGTACGGTTTATTCTTATTCGCTGAATGGTTTTTTAAATTCCCGACAGCGACCGCGCGACGAACTATCATTTTACCCCTCCGGGTTATTTTATCACCGAACGTTAGATGAAGACACGCTTCAGAGCGCTTCAACTACTGTTGTCATAGGTAAAAGCTCTACACCTATACGTGAAAATTATACCTATTATTTTTTCCATAATTTGTCATCCTGTATTGTCGGTGGGAGGTCAAAACCTCGTAAATCCAGCCTTTTCAGGCTGGAGTTACGAGGTTTTAACTCCCACTAACGATAACATCCTATGTTAGCGTAACAATCTACGCTTACTCGTCAAAAATGTAACGATCGATTCTTTGTTGATACAAGCGATCTTGCAGGGTAAGCGCAAAACACTTCGACATTTGCATTTGCTATGATTTACTTGCAAGTTCTTGTATCTATCTCCACACCCACTCATACCATTATTCATCTTCGCTAGCCAATGGTTCTATCTTCACTTTGTTCCTTTGTTTGGAACAAAAAGGAGGTAGGATTCTTGGCTTTCGAACATGTCCATTGTTATTATAAAAAAGAGCGACGTGGCGAAGGCTATGGTAAATGCAAGGCGATGAATAATTAAAGAGATAAAGCATGACTGGAGACAATTCTCTATATAGAAACAAGACAAAAGAGATACAGTTTCCCTTTTCTTGCTCTTTCAATCTAGACTGATCCCTCTCAATTCTGCTTATTGGAAACCGATCTAGTTCTCGTGTAGAACGTAAGAAACAATCACGGATTCTGCTTAGGTTGCGTTTTTGCACAGACTGAGCGGTTCCAATTGTTGTTTCAAAGTTGTAGGTCATTTTATTTTACATCCCAGCTTCAAGAACGATAAATAGAAATAAATAGGTTTAAAATGAAATAAATAATAAACAATAACAAACGTAAATAATTCAACGAAATAAGAATGCAAATAAATGGAATTTTCTTGTAAGTTTTGCAATTGTGAAAGATAAATCTCTTTTTAATATGGGAGCCAAAATAGGCCATAAAATTTTTATTTTCCGACAAGATCGGTGATTTTTTAACAACAAAAATCTAGACTTCGGGTACAAATCAAATTATATTGCCCATTTAGGCTGCTTAAATGCTATAATGAGACATAAAAGAGATGTCGCCTACTCTACTTAACACTATAATGTGAGTTTGATGGCTTTAACCCTTGTCCAAATAACATGGTCTTGACATAGAAAATGCTGATAACCAGCATTTTGTTCTTGCTGTCTCAATATTTTCTTTGCTATATTGTATGTGTACAAATTTGATCTTTATCAACATCAATTGTCTCGTCTGCGGCAACTTTAGAATACGAACAACGCATTCTTTGTCATAAACGTGTTGTAGGACATTGTAGGACCCCCCCCGCCCCCAACAACAACAACGACGACAACAACAACAACAACAACAACAACAACAACAAAGAAAAAAACACTGTCAAAACTGTACAAAGCCAAGGATACTCACTGAGGAAATCTATTAACCCATTACCGAACGGCAAAATTTTAGACTGGTCCAAATTAAAAGATCTTGCACGCGACAATTTTCATCTGAATGCATTTTTACATAATTTTGGTATAGAAAACAATGTGTGAAATGAAGAAATTGTTTGTCACAAGCAATTTCTTCATTTTCTACAATGTTTTATAAGGCCATTATCTTGTATGGGATAAAAAAAGATTCGATGTGTGGGAATGGGTAACTACAAAAATGTTATAAATGCATGTAGATGTACTAACGTCATTGCAGCGTCCTAGGTTTCAGAGAAGTGACAGTGACTTTTATGGCATTTTTGTTTATCTCGTCGTTTCTACCTGCTATTGGGGACGACTGACAACCTGAATTAATTTCATTTTAAGGTATTCCATTCATCATAAGATAATAGATCTAAGCGATTCGTGCAACTTCGGACGTATTCTGTGGCTACGCCGGGAAATTGACGAGAGTATACCATCGTCAATTTTCGTTGTCACGGACGACGCCTGAAGTTGCGCCAAGTGTTTGGTATCTAATGATTGATGAATACTTCAAACCATTTCCTAATATAAACAAGACATAGCCCCGGTTTCTCGAAAAAAACTTAAGTACGTTCTCATGCTCAAATCTGAGCACCGTGCTCAAATCGCACGAAATCCACGTGAACTTCAATCGAATACCCTTCAACGTTGAAGAGTATTCCTTTGAAGTTAAGCATATTCTCTTGAGTATATACTTAAGTTTTTTCCAGAAACCGTGACCTAGGATACGTATTATCAACCATAGTATGACAAATTCACCATTACGGTTTCCCGTATGGTCGTTTATAATACGGGCCTCTGGTTTTGGCGTCTCTATTACACATATAGTAAAAGGTTGTAGAAAACACTGAAGTAAAAGAAGAAGAAAAAAACTGCTAATAATCAGGATTTTATCTTTTGCTTTGATATTTTCTGTTTTATATTGTATACAATTCTATCTTAGTCAGCATCCATTTTTGACTTTTCGATCCCCAAAGCAGACTATCATTTTTCTGCAGCGCTAATTTTTTGTCGAGCTCCTTTCTCTGAACTTTTATATTTTCGAATCGTGGCCCCTGGTTTCGACATGCGTGTAGGATAAAGTGATGGAACGTATTGAGATATACAAACGAAAAGCGGAATTTCCGTGTTTCTCATTTTCTCTCAATGTTTCTACACTTTTCACATTTATCACCTCCCACGAATTTAAATGTGTCGTTTTGGGATGCGGTGACCATACATATTTATTTACAAGTACGATGAATGGTCAGCGCCTACCGTTCGACAATCCTCAACACCTATTTATCAACTCGGACAAAAGTTTCTAATGTTTCGGAGAATGAATGGACACTGAAACAGCGCTCAACCGTGACACTTTAGCCTACCAACTTGATGACGTGTGGCGCAAAATTGTATGTATATGGTGCATTAGATGGGCCAAAACGTATCTTCAAGATAAGAAACTTCATAGATACACAAATGAGCGTCCGTAACTAATTTTAAAATACATACTGAACTAAAATCCAGGACATTCCCCAGATGAAGCTTTAAAATTATTGTCTAAAGAGAGAAGGGAATACTGAAAATTGGTCAAGGAAATTAGCGATTTCTAATTGTTACCGTTTTCTATCCTATCAAAAAGAAAGAGTCCCGCATGGTAGTTCGCTGTTTTTGTTTGTATGCTTGAAGGTTACAATATGGAAATACCTTTTTGACCCTCTTAATGTACCGTAGTTATGTTTTTCTCCTCTTAACTTGATGACATACGGTGTAAAAATGACCACATCGCCCATAATGGTAGCTGCAAGTTTCACATACATGTCAACCCCAAACCCGTGAAAATTCTTGATTAATGTATCATAGGTTAATTATCGCCACAAGTTCTCGCATCAGGTGCTTTAACACCCGTGTTTTTGTCCTTAGTCCCGTCTTAAATCCTTTACCAGACGACGTCTTAACCCTCTCTTTATCAAGACACGAAATCTCACAAAGTTTTAGAAAAAAATACACAGAAACAAAATGAGGGGAAAACGTAATGTTGATAACCGGTCCATGTACTTACATGTATTTCTCTTATTCCATTGTCGGTTATGTTCCATTTTTTATCAACATTCATTTTGTCGTCCGAAACATATCTCAATTCGGACCATTCTTAATGTTGTCGTTTCTATTTTTGCCACTAGTATGCGCAACAGCATCTTCGCAAGCCAAGGGTGACATCTACGACGTAACGTCGTTTCTGTATTCACTGAATACAAACGTAGGTGGGTTCAACCTTGGCTAGCGAAGATGGCGCAACAGGAGCCAACCACACGTTAGTTGAAGGGGGAGAACAGAAGACAATCCTCAAAAATTAAATCAGGGCTTATAAGGAAAATATTTACAACCTTATGTCTTTTTCGGAGCTACGTGACCCCGGTGAAGAATCACGTGGCCCAGAATTTCAGAAAATCGTCAATATATCGTGGTGACGTAGCTTAAATGATCTATTAGAAAAAAACCATTGTGACTTTCGAAACAATTATCTATTCAGATCAGCTGATATGCCTTGCCTCCGATGCCTTTTGATTTTTTCCAAATCCCAGACGAAGTATAGGCCTAACATTTATTTTACAGCTGAAAATTCTCTCGTTTATATCAACCAATGATTGAAGGAGAATAAAAGAAGAAAATAGAAAGACATCTGCATCGATGCACACAAAGGTGGATGCTTACGGAGCGCGCTAATCCGAGATGATTGGTTCATTTATATCAATCATTGACCTTTGATTAACCTTTTATCAATTATCGATTAACCCCTTTTATCCCACTTTTTTCAATGACATGTGATGTTGGGCATTAAACCCTTTCCCAAACAAGCTCAGCTTCTAATACCCGTTTATTAAATAGGAATGTTTGGGAAAACATTGAGGCAAAAGAAGAAAATGCTGATAACCAGCATTTTCTCCATTTGTCTCGATATTTTCTGGGCTAAGTTGTTCAGATATCCTTTGTCCACAAACATCCACTTTGTCGTCTGCAGCAGCTTTTGAATTGGACAACCCTATTTGTTTCCGTTCATGTAAGGGTAAAACTCTTTCCCCAAAAAGCAGTTCTGATGAAACAGGTCTCATACCATCTATTTTTCGATGGGTTCGAGTGGATGCCATAAAAATTCAAATGTCTATTTTACCGCGAATGTACGATGTTAAAGTGACACTTCATGTTTATTTCATTTTTTAAAAGTATGTCTAGATGCAAAGATTGTTTATTCTAATGCGTAGAAATGCTACCAGTTTTTAGAAGTTGTTATTCATAAGCGAAAAAAACGCCTTTAAAGTTCAGGCCCGCAGGAACAGGGGGGGGGGGGGGGCTAGGGGGGGCTAAGCCCCCTCCAAAGTTGGCCAAAAATGCCAAATTTTCTTAATTTTACACTGAAAATTTTGGGAAAATCCAAATTAGCCCCCCAATATTCAGGACAAGGCTTTTAGCCCCCCCCCCCCCCCCAATATGAAATTGCTTCCTACGGGCCTGAAGTTGAGACAAAAATGACAAATTCTATATAAATCTGAACTGTTGTCTACAACAATTTGTTTAATCTTGGCACAAAAATAATATATTTCTCGTAAACGGTGCAATATTTTGGCTTGAATTTTTCAGAGTTTTCATAAAAAAGATGCTCTTTCAGATAGAATAAAAGTAAAATTTATGGAAAAAAATTGTGAAATGTCACTTTAAATATTGTGGTAAATACGTATTCAAGCATCAAGCATTGTCGAGACAGACCATCGACAATGACATTAACATTTTTGTATTGATTTAGGTGGTGTTTTAATTCTCATTCTCATTTGCAAAAGGTTTAGAGCTACCGTTTTGGATCAATGTGTATAAAAGAGTGATTGGCCTAAGTCATGATATTGGTTGGTAGCCCATTTGAGAAACAAAGCTGATTTTGTTATTCGACCACGTCTAATGATGACTCTTTTAGAAAAGAGATGAGGGAAAATACGAATTCAGCGCTGGTAGTAAGCTTTACCACCGTTTACTCCAGCTTTCAACGCCATACCAGACAAGTATGCTTTTGGTAATGATAATATTTGTTGTTTATAAAAGATAAAGCGTTATAATATTTGGAAGATAAAAGGACAATTGGTCAAAGTCACGACATGAGTCGGTATTTAAGTAAATAAACCTGTGTTTGTTGTCCGGCCACGTCTGACTTTCATTGGAATGTCTAGAACGAGACATCGCAAAATGAGTACTTGAAAACGAGCATACAAATCTAATTACCCATTAAAAAAAGAAAAAAAATGATAAAAGTCGTTATAACTCTTTTTTATTTGAAACCCAACTTCGATGTTTCCCAATCCCATAATCAATTTGATTTCGGGTTGCGATTGCTATCTTTATAAATTCACGTACTTATCTTTCCCTCTTTTGATACAACTATGTTTTTATTCGAATATGAAGTCCTGCTTAAGTCAAGAGTCTTCACCTTTTTTCATTTCAAGTGACCTTTGGTGCATTAGCAACGCTTTTGACTTCTTATCCAATGGGCGTTGTGTCGAGCTTTCGCCTCTCTAATCTTAATCCGAGGCTACTTCCCAATGTGACCTTAACTGTTGAGTGGGACGCAAAACTTGGTTCAATCAATTATTTTCATATTTCAATCATTTGTAAGGACGCAAGGGAACAGCTATGTTATTCTTTTACTTTTGACTGTTATTTACCCTGTCCAAAATGGTCTGTTGAGCTTATTTATTCTCTGGTACAGCACAATGTGTACGTGGTTTAGCACTGGACACAGATGACGCTGGCCAATTACAAAGATCGTGGTGTAGATTGTTATTCATGCTCGCACCTGGGTGAGTTAGACAAATAGCCACAAGGAACCTTGGTGAATATTTCATACATTTGCTGTCCTATTTGACCTGATATCTATACTTGCGGTTTGTTTAATATTGGTTTACTTGGTATGCAACCTTCTGACCCCACTTTCAAAACAGAGGGATACCTAATAAGGACAATATACAACATCGTCTTGTTTTGTTTAATATGGATTTTTCATATGATAGTTCAAAGTTTACGCATATTAGACAATACAAGTCATATATTATGATGAAGAGCAAAACACGAGAAACGAGAAGATACGTCTCTCCTGTAACAGACAGTTGACAAAAGTTGTCCGCAGACAACGTAGCTCGCCTATACGGGACCTTGTCACAAAAACAGTTTAACTCCAAGGTCAAGGTCACGAGATCAAAGGTTATGATCACAAATGAAAGGTATTGGCAGGAGGTATCAATGTGTGAAATATCAAAGCACTATCTCTGATAGCGTCTAAGATATAGGCCGAAGTAAAGTCTTTTTTTAAAAGTTGGTTAAACTCTAAGGTCAAGGTCACAAGGTCAAAACTTATGATCCCAAATGAAAGGTCTTGGCTGGAGGTATCCATTTGTGAAATATCACGACTCTATCAATAGGCCTGATAGTGCATGAGATATAGGCCAGATTAAAGTTTTTAAAAGTAGGTCGAACTAAACGGCCAAGGTCACTAGGTCAAATGACATGATGCCAAAAGAAAGGTCTTGGCGGGAAGTATCCATATGTGAAGTATCAAGACTGTATCTCTGATAGTGTCTGAGATATAGACCAGGTTAAAGTTTTTCAAGTGAAGACGTGACGCGACGCCGACACTAGGGTTGTGACATTTAGCTCCCTGGACATAAAGTCGCGGCTCGCTAAAAACGAAATCAGTATAATACAATGGCCTTGATCCTGTACAAAACAAGGCTTGTCTGTGGCATCTCAATAGACTACATTTATAAGGAAAAAGAAAATACTGCCAACCAGAATTTTCTTTGTTTGCCTCAATATATACCTCACGATAAATGACCTGACAGAGCATCCCAGCCTATTGGCTAGGGCTGCTCTGCCAGTTCAATTATCGTGAGCTATATCTGTGTCATATTGTATATAATACAAAGCCTGTCTTCATTATAATTATCATCTTTTGTAGTGTTTATAGTATCGGAATGTGAACAACCTCATATTTCGCCATATAGAAAAGGATTAAGATTATGATGACGTTGCTGTAAATTTGGTAAAGGAATAATGAACTTCCATCGATAGCGAAAAACTTCTGTATCTTTGAAGTTAGGTTTGTTTTTCGAACATACGTTACGAATGCTTTACCACAAATGATATAGAGGAAGTAGTGAATTCCTTGTCATTTAGGACAAAAGATGCTGCAATAAATACCTCTTAACCCTTTACAAAACGGCACGATTTTAAACCTGTCCAAAATAAAACGAGATACAGGCGATAACGCGCACGGTAGAAAAAAAATTGGAATGATTGTTTGCTATAGCACAGAAAACATTGAGAGAAAAGAAGAAAATGCTGGTAGTCAGCATTCTTCTTTTATCTCAATGTTTTTCAAGAGACTTTTCAGCTGAGGTGGCCAAAACCAGGCAGTGTTTGGAAAAGAGTTACCGCGAGGTTAGGAAGTCCGGCGTACAAGTCTCCGACATCACCGGTTACCCAGCTTAATAAGGTTATTAAGTCTGGCCGGGGCTCAAATTACAGAGTTATTTCATTTTTCTTACCCAGTCATTATTTTGAGGTTTGTTTGTATCAGGGATTTACCCCTGTTGTAACTCTTTTCAAAACAAAACAACAATAACAAAATTTAGACCGTTTTATATCGAAAGAATCAGCAGATGAAATATGATACAATTATTAGTACATTTGTATGATATATTTTAATGTGGAAAACAATGACAGAAACGGACAACATGCTGATGGTGTTTTCTGTAGTCTTCTGTGTCTAGGTCGTTAATTATTATGTATCATTTTGGAAAGGGAATTTTAAATGTCTCCATTTTTCGAAATTGTACAGCAGTTATTTTTGCTTATTCATGCGATTCATTAGTCTATTACGTTTTTACCAACAAATAACAACTGATTATGATTCGTAATAGTATTCAGTGATGTTGGCTCAGCTACTCGTATATGCCCCTAACCCGGTTATGATATCACTGCGCATAACATTTTGCCTATATATACAACACAATATTGAACTCCTAACTACTGTGAATTTGCAAGCAATGGTTTGAATCTTGCATGTGCTTCACACATGCAAGATTCAAACTAACGCACGCAGAATTGTATTGAAATAATCAAACGCTTTCCCCTTGTTTACATATGTAACTTTGTAAGCAAGCGTAATAATATGGTAACTGGTCTATAGCAGACTTCTGTCGTTGTTATTCTCCTATTTCAATAGAAACAAAAATAAAATGGAGAAGACACGTATAATGTGAAGTCATACTACATTCCATTCAGTCATGTCGTTGTTCGAATGGTGTTAGAAAGTCCATAAGCCACACAAATTGCAATTTGTATTGTTTGTCATATATTTCGTTACTTTCTTTAGTCAAAACCGGTATAAAAGATAATCATACTCTAAAATATTTGCTGGTGGACCTTTGTTTAGTGAGGTATATAACATTCCAGAGAGACATGCCGTTGTTTGATTAATGTTGTGAGAATATTACAAATGAAACTCAATGGGCCACCGAAATTGCAATTTTAATTGTTGTCCTTACAATCGTTATTTTCTGTAGATAAAAAATTGACATTGGACCTTTATTAGGTAAAGACATGTCGCAGACGACTCTCGTAAACGCCGTACCTACAGCTTATTCAAGCTGTAGTTACGGCATTTTTGATCGTTACCTTCAACACGTTATCGCTGTCTTTTGTTTTGGGATAAATCATGAAGGATAACATTCCTTAAAGACATGCCGCTGTTTGATTAATGTTGCTAGAATCGTACAAATTGAAACTCGACTAGACACGCAAATTGTTATTTCAATCGCTGACCTTGTATTTCGTTACTTTATGTTGTCAAATCTTATGTATGGTTCGTAAAAGCTTTAAATTTTAGAAAGTTTAATTAGCTTCAATACTGAATAATTATATTTGAGGAGGGGCCTTTGTTTATGAAGATACACACATTGTAACAATTCATAAAGTCATGCCAGACGGCAAGGTTCTAAACTGGTCTAAATTAAAAGATTATGTAGTCGAAAATTTCCAAGTCAATGATTTTTTTGCATGTTTTGTCTTTTTGGAGAGAAAGCATTGTGGTCTTGTTTGGGCAAGGGAAAATGTTCTTAGAATCTTACAAATAAAACCCACATAGACACAATAGTTATCCTTGTATTTTGTTACTTTCGGTCATTAAGAATTGTGTTAGTTTATACAAATAAAAGTACCGAAGAAACTAAGAAAAATACTTTTTAGCGGGACGAAAGGTTTGCTGTGAAACTCATGTGCGCGTGTTGCATTATTTTTGCAAAACATCCTAATTAAATTACACGCATTTTCAGATATGTCACGTCTTAGAGTTCAACAAGTTTAACAGAGCCGCTCATGTGCACAAAATCTGGGTGTTTACTGTAGAAAAAAATCACAAGTCATGAATTACAAATCATCGATAGTAAACAAGTTCATCCAAACTGAATGTGTGGGGGAGTGAAATCTGGATTAAATATCATCATAAAACTGGGTGATTAAAACCAAGGTATTTAACAAATTTTAAACTGTTACCTCACTATGATATATATTAACCCTTTCCCATAACCGAAAAATAGACTGATTCAAATTGATAGCGACTGCAGCCGACAAATTGGATTTAGTGGTTTTAGCTGAGACATAAAGGCAACGGGAGAAGATGCTACTTCCAGCAATTTCTTTGGTTGTCTCGGTGTTTTCAAAATCCCTTTCTGTTAGTGGCGTCAAACCAGGACTTGTTAGGGAAAGATTAAAAGTAATTTGTGGCCAAAATATTCATGTCATTAGGCGTAAAGGGAACTTTTTGAAAATGATAATGCAAAAAAAAAAAAGACAACAAAACAAGTCGGTAGAGTCTTACGTCATGTCATATTTTCATGATGATCTTTTTTTTATTTTTCATTTTATACCATTTCTCAAACAAGGTCTGGTTTTGAAGCGCCGAAAATATGCGTGGGGAAACATTTGAGAAGGAAAAGCATAAGAGCAGCATTCTCCTTTCCCTAATTATTTTCATCTCTGTTGATTCAGAATTTCAAATTATGTAGGTAAAATAAACGAATGTTATGGTCCTGATGTCGTGACGTTAGACGTTGACGACCGCTTTTCGGGCGACCGTCAGTTGTTCTGTTCGTTTTAAAGACGTTATCTCAAGCAATATTTTGTCAACCGATGTACACCCATCTTCGCAAGCCAAGGGTGACATCTACGACGTAACGTCGTTTCTGTATTCACCCTTGGCGTATTTAGTCCGATTTTCTTGGTCTCCTGGAAAGCGTTTTCATTGGTTCCAGCGAGGTCTCGCTGGAACCAATCAGATTGTCGACTGATACATTTGTTATGAGTAACCAAATCATGACAAGGGGCGGGAAAAAGCATTGCATTTGCAACTCAAAAACGCGATGGGCGATTTTTCATAAAAATTTTACTGCAATAGACAGGAATTTCCGAACTTTAATCGACGAATTATTATACTTTCGACAATTCGACCAAAAAAGCAGCTAACTTTTACATAATCCGCATGACGTATGACGCGAAAGACAACGCGCGTTAATGACGTCATCAATAATGGACGTAAACAACTAGCAGAACAACCGCTAGGCGGCGCTTCGCGATTTCAAGAAAATCGGACTAAATCCGCCAAGGGTGAATACAAACGTAGGTGGGTTCAACCTTGGTTAGCGAAGATGATGTACACCAAAGTCAGCAGCAATTGGGGGTTGAGATGTTCCATTCTTAATTAAACATCCCAATTGCTACCAAACGACGTATTTGAATAAGTCGCAAAATGATATGAGCGATTAAATCCAAACGAAAATCATTGCCTTTTATCGAGTCAACGTGCATCTACATAAATCAAAAGAGTTTTATGCAAAGTTTGGGTATTTAAAAGTTTGCACGTGCAAAACGTGTAAACGTCTTTTTTGACGTTATCTCACATGTAAGACCGGTTCTAACGTTAACACAAAGATCAATATTAAGATACAGTTCCCTGTAATAATCAGTAACAAGTTTGACTCAATAAATTAAAAAGAATTAAGAGAAATTACAAAAAATAGCTGTTGCGTTTCTTCTTTCCTTTAGTATACATTTAAATTGTCCTTTGTGAACCTAGTTTGGAAGTGAACTTGAAAACAAGATAGCTTGAATAGTCCGGTGACCATTTTCTGGCATTCTTTTTTTTTTTTTTTTTTTTTTTTTTTACAAAATTTACCTATGTAAACCTATGTAAACAACACAATTTCATCGAACACCAAACTACTAAACTTTTGCATGTGATCGTTCGATTTTGCAGGTGTCTAACACCTGCAAAATTAGAACCAACCCATTCACAATTGCATTTATATCATGAAAGCCTTTTCCGTTATTTACATAGGTAAACTTTGTAAACATGTGTCAAAATATCGTGACTGTACTATAGAAAGCTTCTAATTCACTTTATGACCAATCACACGGAAATTCTAAGGGAGGTAAATATTGTACAGATTTTGTAAAGGTTTATATTGCATTATCCCCATTGACAAATTAATATAAAGAAACAACTGCCGATTTAATTTCTTCATTTCAATTTCAAAGCTGCTTCAGATGACAAAATGAATGTTGATATATGTAGGATTTGTGTATAACAAATCATATAAAACAATGAAGCAAAAACAGAACAGCTGGTTCGGCCATGTTTGGGAAAGTGTTTGACAAAACATAGGCCTATATGAAATAGGATGCATCTTGATCATCTTCTGCCAAAAATTACATTCTACTCACTTAAACATATCCCAAACAAGATCTGCTTTTAATGCTTCTATTGTGAATAGCTTGGGAAAACATCGAGGCAAAAGGAGAAAATGCTGGTCATCATAATTTTCTCCTTTTGTTTAAATATTTTCTATTTTATAGTGTACAGCAGTTCTATTTTTATTACCATTTGTTTAGTCGTCCAGTACCACATTCTTTTGATCGCCATAAAATTTTACCTTCTGGTTATAGGTTAAGGTACCTTCAGGTAAAAAATAATCTAGATGAAGTCGTAAGAAAACATTATGTATCTTTTTCTGTCAAGGCTTAATAGCGTAGGCTGGTCAGGATCCATGTTGGTATCAAATGCCATGGAAAAATTTCTCCATATCTAAGCTTATGTCGATATCGACTGGCCTGCGTATTTTGGACAGTCAGATCGGAATCGATACTTGCCGCACTTGTAAGATCGTTAGCTTATCAGGATCCGCTTGATGTACCTAGTTGGGTACCTATTTAACCAATTACCAAAATGACAAAATATCAATGTTGTCCAAATTGAAAAATCCTGCAAACGACATTAAAATTTTGCAAATGAAATTTTAAAGGGGGGGGGGGTCTCATTTGCGCCCACGCACAGATTTTCTTGTAACTTTACACATAGAATGCCTCTGACCTATGGACTACAAAAATATATTCCTTTTACTCAAAGAGTGCATATAGGCCTATAGGCGGCACCTTAAAATGTTCCCGGTTTTCATTGATACCCGTCTTACAATAACTCATTTCATTTTATTTCATTTCATTTATTTCAAAAAGGCTTTAAACACACATTGTGTTTTTAGCCAATACAAAAGTACAAATATACAATGGTTTGCAAAGATCTTAACAAATAACAAATGGAGAAAAAAGTAAGAAAATAAGTCAAGAAAATAAGTCTTATATAATAATGGCATGGTCAACAATTTAATTTCACAATGATTTTGAAGTTAATTTCTCATCCTGTTCGCAAAGAAAATGTATTTTGATAACTGTATAATTGCATTTTTTGAGGTCATTGTCAGCAGTGTTTTGAATTTGTGAATTGTAGGCCAAATAAAGAAGTATTTTTTCATGAATCTTTTTCTTAGTTCTAAATATTTTGGACAAATTAGTAAAAAATGGTATTCTGTTTCTATTGCTTTCATGTTACAATTCGTGCAAAGTCTGTTTTCGCGTGGTGTATTTTGTATATCTTCCCTTTTCAATTTCAAGTTCATGGGCCGATGTTCTAAATTTCGTAAGTGCAGTTTTGAATTTGGCATCGTATTCAATTTCTAGATATTTTTCTGGTTCTAATGATTCTTTAAAGAGTACGTAATAGTTTAATTTGTTTGAATTAGCGAGTTCGGTTGACCATGACTCAATGGTGGCTATCTAGTTTTGATATTAATCCACAAGTTTTAATTAAAATAGCAAGAGGAGTCATTGTAAAAACTTTTTATACCAATACTGTTGGTACCATCATGCGCAAAAAATATTAGAAATTAAATTAGTCAGAAATTGTCAGAAAAATAGCAGAGAATTTTTCAAAACATAAAATTCTATCATTTTTTGTGCGTGTGTTCATGTCTTTGTCAACCTATGAAAGTGATAATTATAATAATTGTGCGAAAATGCTCTTTAAAGGGCCCAGCACTGTAACCGGAAAAAGAAGAAATAGAGATTAACTAACTGAACAAATGTGGTATGAAAATTATTTCACGAGAATGGGAGTTGATGCGGTTGAAAAAAACGAGTTCGCTAGGACGAGTTTTTTTAACAGCATCTCACCCCATTCGAGTGAAATAATTTTCATATTACACTTATTCAGTTAGTTAATCTATTAATACATACCTATTTTGGGAATTTAACCCTCAATTTGGGGTAAAATCTTTTAAAAATAGCGTTCTTATTCCAATCTGATCCAAGGCTTTGCACCGCGCATATATACATGTTCTTTGTGTATTCAGAAAAAAGGGCCGCCATTTTGTTTAAATTTTGAAGCGAGCAAAGAATGAAGCATCTATCTGGTCTTTGAATTATCAAAAAAATTGTAATGAAAGAATAAAAAGCGAACTGAATAAATTGCAACCTTTTTTTCGAAAACTCCAGTCTAAGTTACCAATAAAAACAACAACAACAACAAGGCCAACAACTGAATGGCAGATTTATTAAAGAAACAGAATGTTCGGCGGAAAACTTTTGATTTAGCGTGTTTAAGACAGAAGGGACGGTCTAGCAACAATCTTTATCAAATTCTGTGATGTGTCGTTCGGAGCAGGCGTAAAAACGACTGTCTGTTCAAGTGATTTGAATGTAGGCCTATCACGGAACAAATTTCGTCATACATATTCGAGCTGAATTTGGTCAAAATATTTAAAAACTAAAAAAAATTGGCGATGAGGTCATACAAAATCTTTTAGCAAATTGTTTTATGTTGAGTAATATATACTATTCTGGTTTATACACGAAGATAAATTATTAGACGTTATTTTTGGGGACAATTTGGCTCGAATACAACAAAGCTGGGTGTATATGTCCTCTTAAGTGAGGATACCCCAATTTTTAAGCAAAACTCTTAAAATCCTTAGAAAGTTATTTTCCGGAATAGATTGTTGGAAAATATTTCGGGAATAGGCATAATGCCGTAATATAGAATAATAAAGTCATACCAAATTTCATGAAATTCCGAGCGTGAGCACAACCCTATGGGAATTTCTGATAGGGTGAGACCCCCACCCCTTTGTGGGTCTATTTTTAGTAGAAAACGTTGTGGAATATGAAGAAATTGCCTGTGGCAAGCAATTTCTTCATTTTCCACATTGTTTTCCAATGCCATTATTTTGTAGGAGTCAAAAAGAGTAATGACTTTATATTCAGTAAGCATCTTGCTCTTTGCTTATATTATTTAACTGAAAAATGGTGTTTTTCACATTAAACACCATTTTAATCACAACATGAAATTAACATATAAGTCAACATCTACACACAGTTCTGATAACAAGCAATTTATATATACACTTACTGTCAAATACAAAATTGAAGTTAAGATTAAGCAGCCATCTTCTACAAACGATCATGGTCATAGGGCTATCATAAGGATCATCGGCATCTATAAGACGCTTCATTTCATTCTAATAATCCAAAGATCGCCTGAATGATCAATTGTTTTACCCCTGCCCGACTAAAAAAATATACCGGTACATATACATGTATGACATATAGGCTGCATCCCATTAAAAACAGAATCTCATAAACCCTTTTGAAAATGATGAGATTTCATAGCAAACAGCATTAGCTAAATACATCGCTTCTATTATTCGAAAATCTCGACACTGCAGATTGAAACAAGCTGCAGTTACAAGGTTTTCGAAGAACAACAACGACATAATAAACATCTAAACATGGTCCATTAGATGCTACTTTGAACTTTGCAACTTCTTAGCAACGATGTGATTAAACACAATAGCAAAATACTTCTCTCTCAACTAATTTTTTACATTGTCTCCAAATTCTGCCATAACATAACAATTGTCCAATTAAACTACAGTGTATACATAACAATAGCAAGACATTTCCCTCTTAACCCCGTGTGCACATTGTCTTTAAACTCGTCCATATTTTAGCAATGGTTCTATTAAACAGCTGGAATCGTTTAATATAGAGTAGCGGGTCTATAATAGGGAGCAGATACAAGAACGAGGCTATAATGGCGCGGGTCCGCCGGGTCTCGGCGTCCTCCGTACAGCTCGTTCCATAACCGATATTTCTTTATTTCCTAAGACATTTCCTGAGACAAACACGGACCCTGATCAGACTGCGTGTACACGCAGTCTGATCAGGATCCATGTTGTTCTCTTCTGGTCGAAGTTACAGACAGACAGAAGCCCGAATCATCACAAAATAGCATTCTTGTTAGATATGTTGATCTCAAAATGCATAAGGCCCTTGCTAAAGATACCAGATATTATATTTTTTTAAAGATAGGCTAGTAAGATTTTTTTACAAGCAGTCCCAGCTAAACACGTACTGAATATTTACAACTATACCCAGTTCACGGGATTGTTTTAAAACATAACAACATTTTAGCAACAATTGGATTAAAATATACATAACAATAACAAAATATTTCCATCTTATCCCCGTTTACACATTGTTTTTAACATCTGCCATATTTTAGCAATGATTCGATTAACTATACTATAAATTACAATAGCAAAATAATTCTCTCTCAACCCCGTTTACATGCTGTCTTAAAATTCGTCCATATTTTAGCAATGGTTCTATTAAACAGCTGGAATCGTTTAATATAGAGTAGCGGGTCTATAATAGGGAGCAGATACAGGAACGAGGCTATAATGGCGCGGGTCCGCCGGGTCTCGGCGTCCTCCGTACAGCTCGTTCCACACCCGATATTCATCCAGAGTAGAATATAGCACGGTAGACAACAATCCGGGTCTCGGCGTCCTCCCGACAGCTGGTTCCACACCCGATATTCATCCAGAGTAGAATATAGTAAGGTAGACAACATCCCATGTACGTGGCGACGAAGAAGATGACTGTACGACAAGTAAAATGATACTTTTTATCGCATGTGGCTGTAGCTAAGGATTTGAGAAGATGTGCAAGAAAGAATCTTGACATTTGAGACCAACATGGATCCTGATCAGTCTGCGTATACACGCAGTCTGATCAGGATCCATGTTGATCTCAAATAGGTATTTTATTTCCCTTAGATACTATAAGAGTAAAAACAAAATTCATAAGGCTCTTGCTTGGAATCCCAGGTCATTTTTTATCTTTAAAACATATTAATTAATTTATATTATTACATGCAACAAGAGCTAAATATATACCAAATATTACCATATAACCACGGTTCTAAGAATGTTTTAAAATTTGTAACGTCTTAGCAATGATTCAATTAAACTATTACATAACAATATCAAAACAATTCTCTCTTAACCCCGTGTGCACATTGTCTTAAAACTCGTCCATATTTTAGCAATGGTTCTATTAAACAGCTGGAATCGTTTAATATAGAGTAGCGGGTCTATAATAGGGAACAGGTACAGGAACGAGGCTATAATGGCGCGGGTCCGCCGGGTCTCAGCGTCCTCCGTACAGCAGGTTCCACACCCGATATTCATCCAGAGTAGAATATAGTAGGGTAGACAACATCCCATGTACGTGGCCACGAAGAAGATCACCATACGACAAGGATAAAGATATCTTTTAAATTCCACTTAACTGTAGCTTAGGAGTTGAGACGAGATTTGCAAGAAAGAGTCTTGACATTTGAGACAAACATTGATCCTGATCAGCCTGCGTGTACACGCAGTCTGATCAGGATCCATGTTGATCTCACATAGGAACTTTGTTCCCCTAGCAACTATCAGAAAAAAATTCATAAGGCTCTTGTTTGGCATCTCAGGCCATTTCTATCATAAAACATCTTGAAGTGGTTGAATTCATTTTTTGATGCAACATTAGCTAAATATGTACAAAATATTTACATATAACCCCACTGCCAGATTGTTTTAAAATTTGTAACGACTTAGCAATGATTCAATTAAACTATACATAACAATATCAATGTAATTCTCTCTTAACCCCGTTTACATGTCGTCCTAAAACTCGTCCATATTTTAGCAATGGTTCTATTAAACAGCTAGAATCGTTTAATATAGAGTAGCGGGTCTATAATAGGGAGCAGATACAGGAACGAGGCTATAATGGCGCGGGTCCGCCGAGTTTCGGCGTCTTCCCGACAGCTGGTTTCACACCCGATATTCATCCAGAGTAGAATATAGTAGGGCAGACAACATCCCATGTAAGTGGCTATAAAACAACATACGACAAGGAAAAAAGATATTTTTTTTAAATTTCACTTAACTATAGCTAAGGAGTTGAGAGATATTTGCAAGAAAGAGTCTTGGCATTTGAGACCAACATTGACCCTGATCAGTCTGCGTATACACGCAGTCTGATCAGGATCCATGTTGGTCTCACATACGTACTTTATTCCCGTAGCAACTATGAAAGACAGCAAAATTCATAAGGCTCTTGCTTGGAATCCCATGCCATTTCTATCTTAATTAAAGCATCTTGGAGTAATTTGAATTTATTACACGCGACAATAGCCAAATATATACTAAATATTAACATCTTAACCCAGTCCCTGGATCCTATTAAGCTTTTTGATATCCTGATAATGGTTCGATCCAACTAAAAATAACAATAGCAAATTATTCCCTCTCAACCCCGTGTACATATTGTCTTAAAACTCGTCCATATTTTAGCAATGGTTCTATTAAACAGCTGGAATCGTTTAATATAGAGTAGCGGGTCTATAACAGGGAGCAGATACAGGAACGAGGCTATAATGGCGCGGGTCCGCCGGGTCTCGGCGTCCTCCGTACAGCTGGTCCCACACCCGATGTTCATCCAGAGTAGAATATAGTAGGGCAGGCAACATCCCATGTACGTGGCTACGAAGAAGCTCACCATACGACAAGGAAAAAGATATATTTTTTAAATTTCACTTAACTATAGCTAAGGAGTTGAGACGATATTTGCAAGAAAGAGTCTTGACATTTGAGACCAACATTGATCCTGATCAGTCTGCGTATACACGCAGTCTGATCAGCATCCATGATGATATCAAATAGGTATTTTATTCCCCGTAGGATCTATCAGAAAAAATATCATAAGGCTCTTGATTGGGATCCCAGGTCATTTGCATTTTTTTAAAAAAACCCTTTAACATGAAACAATAGCGAAATACAGGTATGTACGAGGGACGGTCGGAAAGTAGTTGGACTTTTCGTTCTGCTGTCTCTCCAATTGCAACTGTATAAACACATTATATATTGGCGGAATCTACATCCATTTGCCAATAACTTGGTTAGTTTATTTTCAAAGATAGTTGTAAATATACAATATTCTGTCCACTTATATGTGATAGGGGGTTAATGTACCATAGGCTATTTGTTAGAGGAACAACAAGGGTAACCAAAACAAAAGAACATTCTAGTCATTTTAATCGCGAAGAAGTTAAGTTTTTGAACTACATTATCACTGAAGATTAAATAATGGTTCATAATTCGACACTTGGGATAAAAACTCAGTCACAGCAGTCGTAGAAACGAGCTGGTTCCCCTCCTCTGAAGAGATTAAGCTTTTACATTCGGTTGGTAGTCATGTTTGTTGCTTTTGTGGATTCATGAGGATTGATAGTTAGTCATTTCATGTCAAATGGTAAAAAATCTCAATGCCAAGTACAATTCTGAAGTAACTCATAAAAACAAAGAATAAATGCTGAAGTAAACGCGTCCCAGATTAGCAAAGAAAAATGTTTTCTACTTCACGATTTTGCACACTCCTATACCACCGCATCTACAGTGGAGATTATCAACTATTACCCATGACAAAAGATGTTTTACTCTTCTTATAGCCCAGACCCTACCCCACATGACTTTTATTTGTGTCTAGAACTGATGAAAATGCTTGCTGGGAAGAAATTTGCGACCAGGGTGCCTTTGATACCGGTGGTTACACAGTATCTAATACAGTGGGTCGACGTCATGGTTAATAGTGGGAATAGTAAAGCTCCTACGAACATGGCAAAAATACATGGACTTAGATGGACAATTTGTTTAAACAGTGTAGAAAGAATTTTGTTAAAAAGTTAAATAATTTTAGAGAACTAGTGAAAAGTCCAACTACTTTCCGACCGTCCCTCGTATACTAAATATTTGAATATAACCCCGGTTCAGTTCACAAATTATTTCTAAACGTTGTTACGCCTTAGCAATGGTTCAATAAAACTATACATAACAATTTTAAAATAATTCTCTCTTAACCCCGTGTACATGTTGTCATAAAACTCGTCCATATTTTAGCAATGGTTCTATTAAACAGCTGGAATCGTTTAATATAGAGTAGCGGGTCTATAATAGGGAGCAGATACAAGAACGAGGCTATAATGGCGCGGGTCCGCCGGGTCTCGGCGTCCTCCGTACAGCTGGTCCCACACCCGATATTCATCCAGAGTAAAATATAGTAAGGTAAACAACAAACAATATACGTGGCGACGAAGACGATGACTATACGGCAAGCTCCGATAAAGGTCAAGGCTATCAAGCAACATACGACAAGGAAAAAGATATTTTTTAAATTTCACTTTACTATAATTAAGGATTTGAGACGATTTTTGCTAGAAAGAGTCTTGATATTTGAGACCAAAATGGATCCTGATGAGCCTGCGTATACACGCAGTCTGATCAGGATCCATGTTGATCTCATATGGGTACTTTATTCACCTAACAACTATCAGAAAAAAAATCATAAGGCTCTTGTTTGGTATCTCAGGCCATTTCTATCATAAAACATCTTGAAGTGGTTTGAATTCATTTCATACAACATTAGCTAAATATGTACTGAATATTTACATATAACCCCACTGTCAGATTGTTTTTAAACTTTTTACATCTTAGCATTGATTCAATTAAACTAAATAAAATAGCAACATATTTCACTCTCAACCCCGTTTACAGGTTGTCTTAAAACTCGTCCATATTTTAGCAATGGTTCTATTAAACAGCTGGAATCGTTTAATATAGAGTAGCGGGTCTATAATAGGGAGCAGATACAGGAACGAGGCTATAATGGCGCGGGTCCGCCGGGTCTCGGCGTCCTCCGTACAGCTGCTTCCACACCCGATATTCATCCAGAGTATGCTTCAATAACAAAGTGTATGCTATGGAAAATAAAAGGGAACCTATCTGACCTTTGAGAACAACATGGACCCTGATCAGTCTGCGTATACACGCAGTCTGATCAGGATCCATGTTGTTCTCTTCTGGTCAAAGTTACAGGCAGACAGAAGCTCGAATCATCACAAAATATCACTCTTGTTCTTTGTTGATCTCAAAATGCATAAGGCCCTTGCTCAAGATACCAGATATTATAATATTTTAAAGATAGATCTAGTAAGATTTTTTACGAGCAGTCCCAGCTAAAAACATACTTAATATTTACAACTAAACCCAGTTCACGGGATTTTTTCAAAACATAACAACATTTTAGCAACAATTGGATCAAAATATACATATAATAATAACAAAATATTTCCATCTTATCCCCGTTTACACATTGTTTTTAACTTCTGCCATATTTTAGCAATGATTCGATTAACTATACATTACAATAGCAAAATAATTCTTTCTCAGCCACGTTTACATGATGTCTTTAAACTCGTCCATATTTTAGCAATGGTTCTATTAAACAGTTGGAATCGTTTAATATAGAGTAGCGGGTCTATAATAGGGAGCAGATACAGGAACGAGGCTATAATGGCGCGGGTCCGCCGGGTCTCGGCGTCCTCCGTACAGCTGGTTCCACACCCGATATTCATCCAGAGTAGAATATAGTAGGGTAGACAACATCCCATATAGCGAGGCTATAATAGCGCGGGTCCGCCGGGTCTCGGCGTCCTCCGTACAGCTCGTTCCACACCCGATATTCATCCAGAGTAGAATATAGTAGGGAGTTGAGATGATATTTGCAAGAAAGAGTCTTGATATTTGAGACCAACATTGATCCTGATCAGTCTGCGTATACACGCAGTCTGATCAGGATCCATGTTTGTCTCACATAGGTACTTTATTCCACTAGCAACCTTCAGAAAAAACACAAAAAATAGAGTTAAAAAGACTCTTGCTTAGGATCCAAGGTAATTTCTATCTTGAAAACATAATATTATGCAACAATAGCTAAATATGTACTAAACATTTACATTATAACCCCGGTTCGCAGATTGATTTTAGACTTTGTAACGTCTTAGCAATGATTCAATTAAACTGTTACATAACAATATCAAAGTAATTCTCTCTTAACCCCGTTTACAAGTCGTCCTAAAATTCGTCCATATTTTAGCAATGGTTCTATTAAACAGCTGGAATCGTTTAATATAGAGTAGCGGGTCTATAATAGGGAGCAGGTACAGGAACGAGGCTATAATGGCGCGGGTCCGCCGGGTCTCGGCGTCCTCCGTACAACTGGTCCCACACCCGATATTCATCCAGAGTAGAATATAGTAGGGCAGACAACATCCCATGTACGTGGCTATAAAATACTTCACCATATGACAAGAAAAAAAGATACTTTTTATTGCACTTAACTATAGCTAAGGATTTGAAACAAGATGTGCGAGAAAGAGTCTTGACATTTGAGACCAACATTGATCCTGATCAGTCTGCGTATACACGCAGTCTGATCAGGATCCATGTTGATCTCATAAAATTATGGGTACTTTATTCCCCTAGCAACTATCAGAAAAAAATCATAGGGCTCTTGTTTGGCATCTCAGGCCATTTCTATCATAAAACATCTTGAAGTGGTTTGAATTCATTCCATGCAACATTAGCAAAATATGTACTAAATATTTACATATATATAACCCCAGTGCCAGATTGTTTTTAAATTGTTTACATTTTAGCATTGATTCAATTAAACTATACATAACAATACCAAAACAATTCTCTCTTAACCCCGTGTACATATTGTCTTAAAACTCGTCCATATTTAGCAATGGTTCTATTAAACAGTTGGAATCGTTTATTATAGAGTAGCGGGTCTATAATAGGGAACAGGTACCGGAACGAGGCTATAATGGCGCGGGTCCGCCGGGTCTCGGCGTCCTCCGTACAGCTGGTTCCACACCCGATATTCATCCAGAGTAGAATATAGTAGGGTAGACAACATCCCATGTACGTGGCTATGGAATAGCTGACTGCATGAAAAATGGCTTATTTTATATGTTTTACTAATCAAAAACTAGGTACGTGTTTTCCATATTGAAAATGATAAAGAAGCTTATTGACATTTGAGACCAACATGGACCCTGATTAGGCTGCGTGTACACGCAGCCTGATCAGGGTCAATGTTACTCTCTCCTGGAGGAAGTTACAGACAGGCAGTAGCCTGAATCCTGTCGAAATTATTGCATTCATGAAAGCATATACTGGTCTTATGTTTTCATGGTGGTCTTGTAAATCATTGGATTCTTGCTCAAGATCACATATCTTATAATTATACATTCATAAATAAAAAGATCTTAATACATGCAACAATGGCTAAATACATAATAATTTATCATTTAATTCAAACGCCAATTTGCTGGATATTTTCAAACATTTCGATATCTTAGCAATGATTCAATTAAACTATACATAACGATAACAAAATATTTCTATCTTAACCCCGTTTACATGTCGTCTTAAAACTCGTCCATATTTTAGCAATGGTTCTATTAAACAGCTGGAATCGTTTAATATAGAGAAGCGGGTCTATAATAGGGAGTAGATACAGGAACGAGGCTATAATGGCGTGGGTCCGCCGGGTCTCGGCGTCCTCCGTACAGCTGGTTCCACACCCGATATTCATCCAGAGTAGAATATAGTAGGGCAGACAACATCCCATGTACGTGGCGACGAAGAAGATGACTGTACGACATGCCCGGATGAAGGTCTTGCGGTGAGCCTGTGCCTGAGTCATGGCCTCCTCGGCTTGAACTGCCTGGTGTCCTGGTAAGTTTACAAATAGAATGTAAAAACCGCCCGATAGAACAAGATGAAAAACAACGAGTAGGGTTCAAATACTCGTACGTAAGTGAACACAATTCCAAGGCTGAAATAGGGCTTATGAAATAAACCGGACATGAGCAGGGGTATCTTTCCTCAACAAATGATTGATTTTTAACTACAAATTGATTATTTTGTTTTTTTGTTCAAATACAATGTATACCAGTATCTACCATACACAAAGTGGATTTACAGTCAGACTGTTACTTTTCATTTAAACTGATACCCATATCATGTCGACTTTAAACGCCCCTCCCCATATGTAAATGCACAGGTAAACAGTGTGGAATAGTACGATTTGCAATTCCTTGATTTCAAGCAATTCAATGTTTCCTACCAAGAAAGACAATTTCCTAACTTTAACCAAGTGCTTGAACGGGACCTGTATTACCTTGAGAGGGTTTCCCTGTGGCAGAATTCGCACCAATGTCATGTTCGTCATCCATTGTGAAGGCGGCGTTGGTCCGTCCTGCATCGTCTCTTTTACCTAGAAACGATAACACTATATATCGATAATAATATCCAGTAATAATATATACACTTACCACATAAAGTAACGCAACACTCATTCAATAACAAATATCTGAAAACTTGTTAATACATTCATTTGTTTTGACATCATATGTAACATTTCATCAAACAGTAAACGAAACATCATAAGTATGCTAAGACATTTACAGACAGAAATTTCAACCCGGTGTAAATTCAAAAGTCACAAACAAATTGATGGTTGTAATCATGCCTTGTTTTCATAAAAAAACTGGCATGTTCGTCACATCGACACCATTTTTGGAGCGGTTTGATGTTTAAGAAACTTAGTTCACTCATCCTGAAGGATTAATTGTTCGTTTGCAAAACAGGTTTGTTGGAGGATTAAGACTACCACGAACGCACCTTTTCAGACAATCCCAAAAGCGTTCAATAGCAGACGTGTTCTCGAATAAGGGCAGTAACCTTGTTTTGCTGCACAACCGTCGTGTGAAAGCAACAGTGTGTGCAGGGGCGCCATCCTTTTGCAACATGCCATTGACTCTTCCTGCATAATATCAGGGACAACAGGGCGCAACACATTGTCAACGTACTTACGAGTATCGCCTTTGACATTTCATCTGTTTGTCCCAGCCCGCCTGCCTGGGTGTTTGGGTGAATTCCATGACTTTATGCAATCATCCGAAGAACAGACCTGCGACTCTTAAACTGAATCTGACCGTCTTTGGATGGATAAGTTGTCTTAAATGGCGAAGATTATCCCAAAACTCAGTCAATAACAGATATAAAACGGTTTGCTTCTGGTTGAATAATTCATTTGCGTTGGCGTATCCATGTCTGCCAATGTTCATTTATGTGGAATCTGCTGCTATTAGGATTTTTTCCAATGTTCAGAGCTCTTTGGCTAATACCCTACCGAATGATTGTAACTGGCCCAGTCGATGATCTGGATCGATCCTGCACTTTGGCGTTTGCTATAAAATGGTACCATAACCTTGAAATTGAAGAAAATTTGGACGCCAAGCTTTTAAGTCCCTGCCAATGGAATTTTTCAGAACTCAAATTCAAGTGATATGTCGACGGCTGTTTTCCGGAAGTTATGACATGACGCTTAGTGCGCACAGTGACATTCTTATGTGTTTTTACTGTGTAACTGACAACACACTATCAGTAAAACTATCTTTTAGGATTGTTTCTTAACTTGCAAGACGTTAGGATGTGTTTAACGTAAAATAATAAAGGGACATAATTCTGGCTTGTTCGTTGGAGATTGAAAAAATTCATTTAAAATTTCTATCATAATCCTTCCTTGCGAACTATAGAAAGTACCATTTTTTATCCTGGTTTGTTAAAAACAAAAATATTAAAATTTGAAAATGTTGCGTTACTTTATGTGGTAAGTGTAGATCTACGTGGAAGGAAAGGATTACCAATGGAATATTTCACGCTATGTTTTGCATATCGTTCCAATCTAACTCCAGAAGCCTCATGGTGCATGCGTAACGTACATGTAGGAAGCGGTTCAAAACGAACCCAATTACAAAAGAAAGGTAGAGGGTTAGAGTTACGATTACGGTCATGTATCAAATAAGATTCATCCCACTCGTGTCAGAACTCTCACGTTTTGTCCCGAATCGAAATATGAAAGTACCACTTTTATTTCCCAAGGCATACTTGTAACCATAACCATCTCTTTCCGCCTACTAAGGTTATATTAGTTTTCAGTCGATGCCGATCAGAAGTAATTTGCATGTGTGCAGGCACAATAAGAAACACATCTTCGCAAGCCAAGGGTTCTACCTCAACTTTGTTCCTTACGAAGGAACAAAGTGGAGGTAGAACCCTTGGCTTGCGAAGATGTAAGAAACATAGCCCGAAAGCGTCTTCCAACCATGATATCACGCGAATGGTTATTCATGTAAAACGACCAAAATGATATTTTGAAAAACATACCGTTAGTTGATGCCATAGCTAGTTGCGGAACACCCTGACTGACAGTAACAATCCTGTCCTTGATTTTAGGATGGGGCGAGTGGCAGCCATTATTAGCCTCGATTCCATATGTAGCCTTGGCCTTGGGTACAGGGTCAGATGAGTTCCTTCTGCAAACATACGAGAAATATATTTGAACAGCAGAACAAATGGGTTAAATGTACTCTAAACTGGTTATTCTGATTGCAATTTCTAATTTTATAATTTTTAATTGAACCGTGATATGGAAAAAGGTGACAGTGGCATTTAAGATCAACACGGGTCCAGATCAGCCTGCGTATAGAAGAACAGTGTGATCAACGTCCAAGTTTTGTTTTCTAATCGTTGTTTCATGACCATTAGCAACTGTAAAAGAACAACATGAATATTGTTAAGACTTAATCTTATCCTTCTCTGATGAAAATTCGCTCTTTGATATTTGGATGTCGCTATTTAGATAGCGACATGCAAATATCAAAGCGCGAATTTTCCTAGGAGGAGACTCGGATTAGCTTATACTATACTTTATTAGATACAGAGTGATCTTAAAACATGGCGGTCCCAAATGCAGCGAGGCTCCTTTTCCAGATTTTTACCCAGTTACAATAATTTGCAATGTTTTTCGCTGTTGCTCAAAAAGTTATTTCTCTCGATCGAAAAGTCAAGTGTTCGTTTATCTGTGTCTATTTCTTAAGAGAGATGAAACGTATTATGACACCATCTGTCGATTCGTTTCTTTGCAAGACACAGGTTGCAATCACATGACTTTGTTATGATATGCTTTCCTAACTTATGTTAAAATTTTAGAAAAAATGTGTACTTATCGAGTGTTTTTGTTTACAAAAGTTAGGAAAACATATCATAACAAAGTCACGGGATTGCGGCCTGTGAAAAACATCAATGTCAAACACGTCCGCGTGCATCTTTTGAGTTGTAAAATTGTAAGGTTCGTATCTAGAAAATTAAATGAATAGACCAAAGGAAGAAATGCCGAATTATGCATTTAAATGGTTTGATTCATTGATGTTTGCCTAGTTGTTATTTTGTTGTTTTTGTTGTTGTTGTTGTTGTTGCTGTTGTTGTTGTTGTTTGGGCGTCAAAACCAGGCATTGTACGGGAAGAAAAATAATGTCACTGACCTGTAGACCTCAAGGAGCAGATTCAAACACGCGGTCAACATGCACAATAGCAGAATGGTCAAGAGCGACACTGCCTCTTGTTGATACGCGTCCCAATGTTTCCCGTACACGTTGCCAATGGAACAGAACGCGATCTCGGCCGGGGCATCATTCCAGTACAGAAATGGGACAATTACTATTGCGATCGCTGTAAATACACAGACATATCTTACAGATAAAATAACCAAACCCTTTTACTCACCAATATTTCTAAATCAATTGTCTGAAGCAAAATTACATTGCAAGCCATCACCTTTTGGAAAATGGTAAATCAATTAACCACACTGACTCTTTTTCGCTCCTCAAAAGGTAGGGGAGACCGGGGCTATTTCGGCCCCCTAATTTTGATTGCTAACTTTTTGAATTATATGAAAGTTATTTGGGCGTGATTTATATATTTAAGTTCAACAGGTGAAAGCCTTTCAAACTGCGTCTGTCCTTTTTATATTTTACTTTTCAATAAAGAGAATTTCAAATTTTAGAGTTTTGATCGTGGTGGCCGAACTTGCCCCATATATGGGGCAAGTTCGGCCCACCCTTGAGGCAAGGTATGCACAGACATATAAATCCTTATATTTGATTTTTAGACTGTTTAAATTTAAAGGAATCTGTATACGGCTTTCAAATGAAGGTATAAATTGAAAAAGCATTGCTATAACAGTCAAATCATCGTGAGTAAGGGGACATTCGGTATAACAAGTAGAGGCTGGGGCAAGTTCGGCCTGTGATTTTGAATTTGTCCATTTTTTACATTTCTGTTAGAGCTAGGTCTGAACAATTGATATATTCGGAGTCGTCAAGAAATGGCAATTCTAACAGCGATTATTCTTTTTTTCATGGGGAAGTTTGGGGGTGGCCGAACTAGCCCCAGACAGACCTGGTGTCAACATCACGCCATATCTTCTTTTAGATAACATGAACACTTCATCTTTAGTTTTAATATGAAAGAGGACTTCATTGTCTTCATAAATATACAAAAATGAAATCTGAATCCTGGCGCATATTACTATAAATTAAAACTTAACACATAAATGTAGAAAAATACTGAAAGTGTCTAAAAATCAGAATCGTGTTCTAAATTCTATGTTTTTGTATTAAATTCGACCTTCTGCGAAAAGCTTTCGTCATGAGTGACATTAAAATCCGGGTCCGAGCTCTCTATCTCTGTCGACAGGCTCAAAAGAGCCACTAGCCGAACTTGCCCCGGTCTCCCCTACACGCTTAAGGAAAACAATGTTATAAATGAAAAAAAATTGCTTGTGACAAGCAGTTTCTTAATCCCCCCCCCCCCCCAAAAAAAATCCAATGGTTTGTAAAATTCATTCATTTGCAACTGTCGTCTGCAATATCTTTGCAATTAGTGCAGTCTAAAGTTTTGCTATATTGTAATGGATTAGCTCATTTCCTTCTCTGATATAGAAAGTGAACTTGCTGATATTGTAAGTACACGTGCTGATATAGAAAGTAAACATGCACAAACCGAAAAAGAATGTTCCGATGCAGCTACATTTCGAAAAGAGTTTCCTTTTCTTGTTGTCACTGAACGGGTACTTGACGCTCCACGTGAGGTCTATAATCAACAAGATGATACAAATGGCCGACCATTGGTATGACGTCACACCCAGTAATGCCTGAATGTTCCAACACACGTAGAATATCTTGAAAATGTAAAAGTCTCTGAAATAAAATATTCAATTTTAGCATAAAGATTTATCGATCGATCGATTGATTGATTAATTAGGATTTGGCAGAGTATGCGCTGCAACCTTTATGGTTATGAAAACAAGACTTTGTCATTCATATTTTCAAATGGCAAACTATTTTCAAATGGGTTGTAACAGGGCCAGAACATATTAAATCATTGATCAAAATTCAAGTCTTGCCAAGTTATGAAAAAACAGAAGGAAATCTAGAAATTGCAACGTTGTGTACCTTAAGGTATTCAACCTATTATTAGATACCAAACACTTCGTCCAACTTCAGGCGCCATCCGTGGTAACGGAAACTGACGAAGATATACCATCGTCAATTTCCGTTGCCACGGATGACGCCCGAATTTGTAACAAGTATTTGGTGTCTTATAATGGTTGGAATGCCGTAAGGGACAATCGGAGATATCGTCTGTAAACTTACTTGAACAATAAGCTGAACGCGTTGATGAACGTATGTAACGCAAACATGAGGTCACCACACGTCATGAAGATATAGTACAACATCCGGTAATCACTCTTCACCAAACGTCCCTTGTAGACGATCGCTAATACCCCAGTATTCATCAATATTCCTGGAATAAAAACGATAAAAAATAATAATTAAAATCAAAGAGTGAACTGAGCGCAATGAAATAGTCCAACCCTAATGAGATTCTTGGGACGTCAGAAATTTCCGTGCGACGTCGTAAACAATCCTTACGTATTTGAACATATTCAGGCGATGTGTCTTTACATTCAGCGGTGGGACGTTCCACCGCCGAATGCTTGCGACGGTGCCCGGATAATCTTGACGCTGCGTTAATCTTATTAGGATGGACATCCTTAAAGATCCGATTGAAAGCGTGTTTAAACGCGTGTAACGCAAATATGAGGTCACAAGGTAGGAACAAAGTTACGGTAGATTCCTTGTCTAGAAAAAATGATGGGTCGGCAATCTAATTGCCGTAGTCTGGTGACAGCCTTACGCGAATAGGACTAATGATTAAGAAATGAACCCAACTCGGAAATTACAATGTATTATGAATATGAAGTATACTTATGATAAAAAAACCCCGATTAACTAGATATCTGCAAGCATATAAAACCCAGACGTCCGATGACGGTGCCAAGCTGCTTATCGTGGTGTTACCGGTCGTTCCAAAACGAAAGGTGAATAGCGTTGCCCAAATTGAAAGCCAATACAGAATAATGAAAGCAGAATCCTCATATTAGAGCATTGGGATTATTGAGGCAAAGAATAAAATGCATGTTTTTCAAAGCTTTGTTTGTTAGACATTCAACTCAAGTTTTGTTTTGAAATGAGACATATATACAATGGTGGGAAGCATATGATGATAAAGAAAACTGCTAGAGGTACCAAATTAAATTATACATCGCTGCTTTTCAACAAAAACCTCGTAACAGCAGCTTAAAATAAGCAGCTGTTACGATGCTTTTGTTAAAAAGCGACGATATCTTCTTACCCATAAATCCGAGCAGCCCGATAATGGACACGGTGATCACTTCGGCATCTGATAGGGGTTTCAGACCAGTCAGGCCGGTCATCGTAGTGTTATCGCTCGTTCCATTCAAGTCCCCGGTTCTATTCTCATCCTCCTCAAAATAGTCTCCCATACGCTCCAGAAATTCAAAAGCTCTGCCTGACATTTTGTCCTCTATACACTTACATACAAAATATCAACACTCGTTACATCGAAATCGGATCAGTCAAATTTCTGCTAAATTGAATTGAAAATCTGGTCCGGCACCTACACTTCAGTGGACATAAAAATGATCAAATGGTATTACTTTGAAATAAATAAAGCATTATAATTTTTGTCGTTGTAAATGCAAAACCTCGTATCTCGTTTTTGGAAAATTTCAAAGGGGAGGGGAAAAGGTGTTATGATTTTCCCAAACTGATTTTTTACTTGAAATTTAGACATAGTGTTAATAAGTAGTGTGTCATTAATACTGACCAGTAAAAATATCTGAACACCTGCGATAATCGTCTAAACTGGACACACACGTTTGTACTTTGAAAATCGCAAGAATCGACATACGAGGTTTTGCATTTACACCAACGATTTGAAATGTAACAGGAAAGGAAGATACATTTCTCATCTCGTGCAATTTCTCTCCGCTTTCTGCCATGTTTCAGCTATGAATAGAATCTACAGAGTGTCCCAAAAAAACGGAACCCTATTTCAAAGTCAAATATTTCAAAGTGAAATCATAGAATCTAATTTTTGAATTTGCAGTACTAAAGATTCATTATTTTTGCACATGTGTTCTAAATTTCACTTCAAAATATGTATTGGTTCAAAAGTTAGGTGAAATTTAATAAAGACACTGAAAACCCCGTTTTAACACGAAATCGATTTTTGCGTCTTGTTTGTTCGTAAAAGCGCACTGACGGCCAGTTGTTGAGTTCTTTACCGTTGTACAAGTGCGTACAAATTTTCTCAAAATTTAATGATATAAAAGTGCCGCATGTGCAAATTGAGTCCGTAAGGTGGTTGTTTGAAATAATTTTAACCCTTTCCCAGACCACAAAAAGTTAGGGTGGCCTGAATTGAAAGCTGTTGCTGGTGACAAAATTAACGCTGATAAAGACAGAATTTGCGTAAAATACAGCACAGAAAATATAGAGGCAAAAGGAGAAAATGCTGGAGACCGTTAGTTTCCTCTTTTGTCTAAATACTTTCTCAAGCCAATTCTCTCATGGATGTCAAAACCAGGTCTTGTTTGGGAAAGGGTTTAAGTACTTGGCATTTGAGCGCTGACCGGCATGTTGTAGAGTAAAAAAAACTGCATATGAATACATGTATTATGAATCTTTGATACACTTTGATATTTTTTTCTTCATTTTTTTGTTATGGTTACACCGCAGCTCTACTTTAACAGTTTATTTGTTAGCGGTTAAGGTGAAACGAATATGCACTATTGCAAGACAAATATCACTTTTGTATTCTATGAAGAGTCAAGTGTGTGCACGCGCTGCAAACAGAAAAATCGATATATCGTGTTAAAATGGTTTTCCGGGTGCATTCATTTGAACGCAAATATTTTCGAAACTAATGAACATTTTTCAACCAAATTTTAACTGCTGATAGAAAACTGTCGTTTCTATTGCATATTTAAATTTGGTAGAGACATATTACTTAATACATGAGCAATTCACTTTCAAAAATGGGTTCCGTTTTTATTGGGACACCCTGTACATCGGAACTAAACAAAAATCGGATTGGTTGAACTCCGGATATCTCTAGATAAAATGACGTTCTCTAAGGCACCGACACGGCGAATTTCAGCAAAATTCGAGTCTAAATGTAAAAGTAAAGTGCAAGGTAACAAAGCATCGCTTTTTCCGTTTGTGTTGTTATAAAATGTCGTAACTACGGCTTTGTCGAAGCTGTAGTTACGAGATTTTATAACAACACGGACAGTTTGTCAATACAAAACGGCAAATCCGTTCTGTCTTTAGAACAAGTTCATTGTCATTAGAAAAAAAATCTATAAACTCACAAACTCACGCAAAATATCTATATCTTGTTGTAGCGAAAATTGTTTTAGTTCACCACCAGCGAGTTATGAGTTTTTCGTTGAAAAGCGACGAAATGTTAATGATGTCATTCACAAAATGAAGCTGCTAATGTGTGAGGAAAATAATATCTGTGATGCCTACCTGCCACTGAGACAATATAGTGGTGTGGAACTGAGTGAGAACATGTACATTTTAAGCTTCAAACCGCGAATATCAATATTTCCCTCACCACGGACCCACTCAAATTGTAGTGTTTTTTCCCTACAAAACATCTTCTCCATCAACCAAAATATATAAATATATAAAATATACGCACTCGACCCCATCCTCGGGATGGGATAAAACATAATTATTCTGAATATGATTTAAATTATTGGAGATGTTTTCATTTACTATAACTATTTGCAATTATTGAGCATATCGTCGATGTTAATGCAAATCCTCGTATCTCATTTTTGGAAGAATTTAAATGGCAAGAAAAGCATTGCAAACCTTTTCCGACACTGAAAGGCTTTACTTGAAATTCGGACAAATAGCCCACATATAATATGTATTCAATACTGATAAGTATTAATATCACAAAACCTGCAAGAATATTCTAAACTAGACATTCAAGGTTTTACTTTGAAAATCTTAAAAATTGAGATACGAGGTTTTGCATTTACACCGACGATATGCTACTTGAATTCACAGACTAGCTCTTCTTGAAACGAAATTTCTTAGACTGGCCAAAATTGAAATACATATACATTTAAGACACTGAATTAAAAGACCAAATTTTGATACAATTTTGATTCAGTAAGACGAAAAATGCTCTGGGGCAATAAAGGAATCCCTACAGTAATTATCATTGTCTTAATATTCTCGCTTTTAAATATTTTGCTATGTTTTGTCTTTTTAAGGCGGAACCATTCAAAAAAATGAGAAACGCATTTTTTAAAACACGGAAAATCTTCCATATTTCTGTTAATATCTATTTGCAACGGGTTTGAATCAGGCAAAGTCGAAATACGCCAAGGCTTTGTTGTGGTAAATCGTTCAAAGATTGTCCGATTTAAAGTTATCGGCGACAAAGTAAATTTTTACTTGATCGTCAGTAACTTTTTCATCAGGTGATCTTCGAAGTATCTACTATATCCAACAAATCACGGTTTCTTTAAGCCTTACATCAAACCGGTCAATTGAAAGTTATCGAAAAATGTGTCATGTGAATTCTCGCCGTGATTATGAACTGAAAGTAACCACTAAAATCTTTAATCACATCCAAAAATGAAAAAAATGGACCATTGAAAGCAGTTGCATATAATACTGTATGTGATATAATAACTAGAAAATATACATGTATATGCTTTAACCCATTACCACACAATGACTCTTTTTGACTCCACACAAAATAATGGCAATGGAAAACATCGTGGAAAATGAAGAAATTGCTTGTGACAAGCAATTTCTCCATTTCCCACAATGCATTCCACTCAAAAAGACCGAAAAAGTAAAACTTTCATTCACTTGAAACTGTCGTCTGCAAGATCTTTCAATTTGGACCATCCTAAAATTTTGTCGTTTGGTAATGGGTTAACACGGAAAACATTTAGGTCAAAATAGAAAATGTTGGTTAGCATATCAACATATTCTTTTTTTTTTCTTTTTTGCCTCAATGTTTTCATAGTCTAATTCCTTGAGGCGAGACAGAAGGCGTCACAGAAGGCGTCGCTGTTTAAAAATGCTTAAATGTTCACAATTCACAATAGAAGAAATTCCCGTGCGCACTTGTTCTGATAAATCATAATTCTGAATGGATTAGTTGTAACCCATGTTACCTCCAAGGTGAACCAAAACCGAATGGCGGTTCGATTCCATGTTGTTGGGAAATTTGAGATTCAATAAAGGTTGTTAATGACGTAGGCCTAAAGTATCCCTTTTCCGAACGTTCTAGTCACCCAATTTGAAAGCTGGTGTAGGCGACAAATTAGATTCTGACACAGAAAAGGTCTGTGCACAAAAAGCACAGAGAACATTTAGGTAAAAGATCTACATCAGTTTTTTCTTCGTCTGTCCTAAGGTTTTCCGATGGGTTTTTCAAGGCAGGAATGTACAAACTAGTTCTTGTTTGCAAAAAGCGTTTAACTTACATATGAGCCAGGATCTGGAAAAGGGTCCCTTAAGACTTTTGAGCCCAACATGGTTCAAGATCAGCCTGCGTATACACGCAGTCTGATCAGGAACCAAGTTGTTCTCCACTGACTTATTAGTGACCTGTAGCAATCGTAAAATAGCAGGATGGATGTCTGTCAGTCTTCCCTAAGGCACTGGCTAATCTTGAAATACGGCTATCTCAAATGATATAAGGGACCCTTTTCCAGAACGGTGCTCATATTTTTTCCAAAGTGGCAAAATTCTGGTAGTCCGAATTTGGAAGTCTTTGCAGAGGACAAAACAAACCGTAAAGAGGCTTATTTTTCTATCTAATAGAGAAGACATAGTTACGTAGGATCATGTGAAAAAACAATTTCGAAAAATCTTCATTGATTATGTTGATACTGGAATTCCGTTTGAAGCAGAGATGATAGGAAAACGCTCTAGGTATTAGACGCTCGTAGGTAGCTAAATATCACCATTTGGTCACCTCGGTCATTCTACGGAATTGTCCCAGTTGTGACAATACGACAATATTACATCCGTGACAGTTCGGAAAGTGATATCTTTAATTTACAGCTTTATCACCATCGGGTGTTGACTACAATTGTAAATGTGATTAATAAACAGGCTGGCAGACGACAATATTGTAAAACGATCAAAATTGAAAGCTTTTCGCAAAGTACACATCGCCAGCCATTCCTATCTTAAAGGGGCCCGTGTTAGGTTTTTATGCTTCCGAACTGTTCGGGATCTCATACTTGTGCATGGAAAAACAATTTGCAATGCATAAAAACAGCAATCACGGCGAATAACCATCTCTCCTTTGCTATAGATCAATCCTTTACAAGCGTGTTTACACATTCTATTTCTACTTCAAAACGAGACAATGTCAAGGTCAACGAGACACACCTCCGCGGTATTAACACATCGTACAACCGGCTGTGTCGATGACTGTGACCTTATTTGCGAGGAATACGTGGAAAGGTCTATTTTGTACAAGCACTGAACATTTATACGCGTAATTATCAACTATAGAATACCAAAGATCCTTTCGTTTATTTATAAAAGTATATTCATTTGACCTAACATGCACATGACATCAGATGCCGAATCTGTCTTCTCAAACTTTCGACGCAGCCGGTTGTACGGTGTGTTGAATCTCACTGAGCACAGATGACGTACCTCTGACGTAATTGATTTTTGAAGGTTGGGCATATTTAACCGTTACAAAACAAAAACAAGGACAAAACAAAACTGCCAGCATGTTATTCATTGACTTGGATTTTAAAACTTAAAGCTTGGTGAGTGATAAGAATGGATATAAGCGGTCTACCCCTTCAGGTTGGTAATTTCATACGTTATTTCTGGTTTGTAATTATTGTGCCATTTGCATTTTCGACAGCCTAGCTCGTCCCCATTTAACAGGAGATAATCACAGCCAAGGGTCTGACATAAAATATGGGGAAAGGGGAGAATGTGGCTGCATATATACTACTATTGCCTCGGCTGAGAATCACATGACACACCATCATCATCAACAACAACAACAACAACAACAACAACAATAATAATAATAATAATAATAATAATAATAATAATAATAATAATAATAATAATAATAATAATAATAATAATAATAATAATAATAATAATAACAACAACAACAACAACAACAGTTGCAGTAACTCTTCAATAATTCAGATAATACATGTCCCATTTTAATTTGGTTTGAAGCAGAGAATGATTCAAGTGTTGTATCTATAAAACAACACACGATATAAAATTATTGACGATCAAATAAAGTTTTGTTTGGTCGTCAATATTCTTATCAGGTGCTGTGGAAAAGATTATTCACATTCAGTACATCCCTGGCGTTTTTCCACATTCTCTGCTTCAAACCTCTTTTCAAATCGGTACCATAACAGAATAATATAAAATTGTTTCATGATTACCGTCATGATTGTCCTATTTACGTTCAAAGTATTTTCAAAAAAAAATCCAACTTTGAATCTTCATTTGAATAATAAATTATTTAAAATGACACTCGTTCAATCAATAGTCATTTCACAAAAAACCTTATTTTGATGTCCCTACTAGACATTTCTTTGGTAAGCATAGGTGCAAAAGGAAGGAATGCAGAGTATCAGTACTGTATTTAATAGTGATTTCATTTGACATGGAACTGGCCTTTATGCAAAATACGTTCATATTTTGCAAATTGTCTTGCAAAGGCATACACCGAAAAGACTTGTTTCATAGTTCCAGGTATAACAGACTTATCGTCGGTGTAAATGCAAAACCTCGTATGTCGATCTTTGCGATTTTCAAAAAAAAAAAAAAAAAAGAAAAAAAAAAAACTTGTGTGCTCAGTTTAGACAATACTTGCAGCTTTTGAGATAATTTTGCTGATCAGTATTAATGACATATTATTCGCGAAGAATATATCCAAATTTTTAGTAAAATATTTCAATTTGGGAAAGGTTATTACACTTTTTTCCCGCTCCTTTAAAATTTTCCAAAAACGAGATACGAGGTTTTGCATTTACAGCGACGTTATCACAAACGACAAAAAATCAGTGTAATCCAGTTCGAAAGTTGCTGTAAATGACAAAAATACCATAGATGTTGAAAGAAATGGGATTTATGTACCAAATGCAAAGAAAATATTGATACAAAGGAACAAAAACGCTGATTTTCAACAAAAACCTTGTAACTGCAGCTTAAAACAAGCTGCAGTTACAAGGTATTTGTTGAAAAGCGTCGGACTGATGTTTATCATCATTAATGTTTTTTGTTGTAACAAAATGCGAGTACCCAGAGTAACGTCATAATAACGATTTAAGCGTTGAAGAGTGAAGACTGCCTGACGTATTACGTGGACAAAGAATAGACAAATGTTTGGAAATTCAGTAACACTGCTTTCTTTGCAGCCATTCAAATGGACTTTTGCAAAAGGCGGACCTTGCGTGGTTAATTCTTCTCCCTATTTAAAATGAGCATTGTTAGCAATAGGTTATCACTTGTAAAACGTTCATAAAGACATGATGGCAGGGCCGTCGTCGTTTTTTCAAAAACGGATTGCCGTAAAATGCCGAAGTTGTTTCGCAAGTGCCTTAGTGTAAGCTTACGAGAGCGCGCGTGTGTGTGTGTGTGTGTGTGTGTGTGTGTGTGTGTGTGTGGTCAACAGATGGCAATTGGTTTGGTGTTTCTCCCGTCCGCTAGAAAACTTTGAAATTCTAGATGTCTGGAGACGTGACTTTAAATTTTTCATCCAAAGTTCTCATTCGAAAATCATTTTTGGCCATAAACACGGTGTATAATAACATGACTTAAAATTTCCAATAATCTTCAATAACTTTTTCAATACTTGACCAATTTGAATTCGGTTTGAAGCAGAGAAGGTGGAAAAATGTCATGAGTAACCTAGACGTAGTGGATTTTCAAAAAATCAACTGATGAAAAAGTTATTGAAGATAAACCAAAATTTTGGTTTATCTTCAATAACTTTTTTTTATCAGTTGATTTTTCAAAAATGAACCACGTCCATCTAATGCGTGACGTGTGTCCACATTCTCTGCGTCAAACTGAATTCAAATCGGTCCAGTATTTACAAAATTATTGAAGATTTTCTGAAAATATTGTATCACGTGATTATCCACCGTGATAAAGGTTGCATGACCATGACCATAGCGACCGTACTGCCGATGTCGACATTGGATTCTTAAAATGTTCTTTGATTTAATTCCATTAATTCAATAGAAATTAAAACGAGATTTTGGAAAGAGTTTATTAGTATAATATAACACAAATATCAACCCCGATTACCGGCGTATCATCTGAAAAAGAGTGAAAGATTATTATTAACTCTTTCCAAAAAAGATCTGGTTTTGACGTCCTTAATACAACAGGCTTGGGAAAATATTAAGGCAAAATAGGATAATGAAGATTTCTTTGGTAACTATTATTTTCCAAATAATTTGTTATAGCCAACATTTGTTTGTTTCTTATTGATAAGAAAAAATGATCAGATTTCATTTTTAAATACAAGCAGTTATTTGATTCAAAGATAATAAGTCTGACAGAGAAACGAATGGCAAAATGGATTGAAATTTACTTCTTTATCAGATAGATGTACATTTCTTGAATAGATGGAAACGGTAGGCATATTTGAAACTACAGAGTCTGTGTAAAGCAAGGGTGATATTTACAATGCGTCCCTTGCGTAAGGAAGGTAGTGTATGCAGTGCTTTTCAACAAAAACCTCGTAACTGCAGCTTGTTCTAAGCTGCAGTTACGAGGTTTTTGTTGAAAAGCGACGGTATATTAAAGTGCCATTGGTTTGCAAAGATGAACTTTGACCTACTTACTCTGCTTTTAACATGTTCACAAAAACATTCATCCTACGCTGACCTTCGATTCTGACCCATCTTTCGGTACAACCTTATCATTACAACAGTACTCCCGTTTCGGGTGATACACCGCGTCACCACAACACGCGGTCGACTCCCCGTATCTTCGCGGTAACAACTTATCCTCGTTACAACAGATATACCATGCTGGGTTATAGGCTCTCTTCCCGCAACACTGAGTGGTCAGTCCGCTGACACGTGACCAGACGCGGCCATTACAGCAGACCTGTCGTCGTGGGTCGTAGCTGCCACGTCGGCCACAACATTCCGTAGCGAAGGGCAGACCCTTCCTTCCTAGCAGACCAGAGCAACATGCACGTCTACGTGGTGAGTAGGCTTTATCTAGACAGCATTCAAAATCCGGTCTATTTTTACGCAGAATTCCCAAACAGCACGTGTCTTCTCTGACGTCATAACTTTTGTCGTAGCAACATGCCGTGTATCCAGGTGACGTCAGAGGATGGACGGTACCGGCGCAGCAGATTTCGTACGTGTTATCGTATGAGCTGGTTCCACATCGTGACAATGTGGGTGTGCTTACTGGTTGTACCTCGCCGTCCACACAGATTTCCGTCATGGGATCGTATTTGACCTTGTCATCACAACACATATCCCCCGATATCAGTCGGAATGTCCGGCCGCCACAACAATATTGTACAGCTGGATCGTAGATTCTCCTCCCACAACATCGTGATTCTACATCCGGGTCATCTGGAAGGTCACGTAACTCGTCATTACAACACATCTGCTTCCGGGAGTTGTACGGCACCCCTCCACAACACGTGCTGTCCTTGGGGCTATTTTTATCTACGATGACGTCATCACAACAGAGCTGATAGGCGGGATCCATTACCTTCTTACCACAGCAGACCGTCATGTTACCGTAAGGCTTGTTTCTAGTAGCGCCATCACAACAGAGCTGCGTCACCACGTCATATAGTCGGTCACCACAACACGCGCACGTGGAGGACTCCGGAACATCTCGGATATTACCCTGACAACATAACTGTCCGAGAAGATTGAACTGCGTCTCCCCACAACAACACGACTGGTCGCCATATTTTAACGGTCGCTTTTTACCATCACAACATATCTGCTTGGTTGGATCATACAATGGAACAATATTGTAACCAGCGTCACATTCGTAACATTCAGAATTATAACTCGTAAGATTACAACATTGTGTCATATCTGGACCGAATGTCGGCTGTATATCGTTACCACAGCAAGTATATTTTCTGGAGTCGTATCTCTGATTTCCACAACATTCCGTATATTCGCCATCGTCTCGTCGCCGTATGTCATTACCACAACAAATATGTGTCTCGGGGTCGTACGCTCGTCTACAGCAACATTCGGTGTTTCTACCCGCGACCGCCGGCGCCAGGGTATCCTCATCGCAGCAGATGAAGAACTTTCGGTCGTACGATACATCGCCGCAGCACGCAGCTCGTCGTCCGCCCAATCGTGGCTGAACACGACCATCACAACATATGTAATATTTCTTCTGGTACGGAACACCCTTACATTCAGCTGTAAAAGTGAGAGAAGCAAATCGTCGCTTTTCTTAAAAAACCTCGTAACTGCAGCTTAAAACAAGCTGCAGTTACGAGGTTTTTGTAGAAAAGCAACAAAGTGGTATGTGAAACTTTCCCAAATGACAAACTTTAACACTGCTCCAATTTCACGACAGGGAATCATTTGACACAACAACAACGCATTTTGCAGAAAGTCAGCTCGTCATATAGCTCACGATAATTGGCCTGGCAGAGCATCCCTATCTAATAGCTATCTAGACATGTTCTGACAGGTTATTTATCGTGGGATATACAACCAATCGTGGCTGAACACGACCATCACAACACATGTAATACTTCTTCTGGTACGGGACACCGTTACATTCAGCTGTAATCGTGAGAGACGAAAATGATAGCAGAGCTAAGGGTAAAAGGGGGTAAGGGCTATTGACAAAGCAAAATATGGTTTATTGTTAATCAATGATGAAACAATGTGCTGTCTGCGAAAGCGTTTAATGTCAATTTTTATATCGAAACACAAGAATAACACCTTAATATTTGACATTTTTACCACTTGAAAGGAAAATTCACAAGGAATAGCCTACGCGTAATTTAAATCTTGTGACCTATCACTTACCGTTTGGACGATTTTATCAATGTGAACGGACAAATAGGGAAGGAAGGAGATAGACAGATGTATTTCACTGATCTATCAATGTCTGGGACAAAATTAATTATCATGTGCCCATTTAGAAAACAAAATAAGAACTTACGAAGTGGCGGTTCAACCGGATCATCTGAAAAAGGAACGAGAGAAATACTAATGAACATTATGTGACCACAACGTTAAGGTAATGCATCCCTAATGAGATTCACGTGGCGTCGGAATTTTTCGTGTGACGTCGTTAACATTCATTTTAAGTATCCGAACCTATTCATGCGATGTCATAAGCATTCCATCGCCGAATGTTTACGACGTCGCTCGAACAATTACGACGTCGCGTGATTTTCATTTGGGGTGGACTTCTTTATATGATTGTTCATTTCACAATTCCATTAAATAAATAAATTTAATGTCAATAGATTAGGATTTTGAAATACTGTTCGTATTTTTTATCATACCACACTTTCCTCTTCTGTCTTTTTTTCCTGTTCTACCATACTACTTGATCATATTTATATTCAATGTATATATGCCTTGTATTCTCAAATACCGTGTATATCTGGTGTGAGAATAAAATCATGTTTTTGTTCTTGTTCTTCAAAATAAACCAAATCATATTCAGGACCTAAGCTTAGGCCTATAAACCAACTGTTAAATTGATACTGTAAAATGATATATAAGGTATCCATCATAAGATACAAAAAAAAAACCGTGCAACTTCGAGCGTCATCCATGACAGCGGAAATTTACAAGGGCGACCCTGGTCTATTTCCGCTGCCACAGATTACCTTCGGAAATTGACGACACGAAGTGTTTGGTATCTAATGATAGACGGAATACCTGAAAGCTGGAGACTTACCGGGACATTCCTCCAGCGCCACTTGTTTCAGTGGTAGATGAAGATGTGTAAGCGCATTGAAGTTTCTCACACTATACACGTATTGCGAGGCCGGTTCCGAGGCTATGGCCTCTAACTCCTCATAGTCGGTGTTACGTTTTATTCCAACAACCGTGATTATAACGTTGTCCGCCTGAAAATACAATTGAGGAAATATTGAACATATTCTGTCATGTTGAACCCATATAACTCCCCCTTGCAGCAATTTATTGGATCGTCATGTATATATGCGTAGGGCCTTCTTTTACCAGTAATTAGCCACTGCTTGTCGTAACTTATTTCTATTTCAGGGTGATATGTCAGCGTGGTTTGGTAAGATATCTATAATAGGTAGACGTCAGTATAGAAAATCAAATAAATCATAACGTACGTTATACACAGTATCAAAATAATCTCTGATTATGACGAAGATAAATTAGACGTTCAAAACTCTTTCTATCGGGTCGGACATCAATATTAAATAAAATGCACTCTAGTACCCCCTAAAATCTCCCGTTTCGTTTGGTTGGTTGGCCTTTTTAATCAATACCTTGAGAGCATCTGCTTCTGCAATAGCAGCAGCCCGATCGTCAGCTTTACCATCGGAGAAGAGTACGACCATGTTAGGGACGTCTTCACGGTCACCGTTCTCGGGTTTGAAGATATCCTCCAGGGCTGCCAAGGCTAGAGATGTCTTCGAGCCTCCTGACCTGATGTAAGTAAAAAGGAAATACAGTTGGGATTGGCGTTTTCCTAAACAAGACCTAGTTTTGACGTCCTTCAATGTAAGTGTTTGGGAAAACATTGAGGTACAAGGAGAAAATGCTGATATATCAGCATTTTCTCCTTTCGTCTCAATGTTTATGCGCCATGTCATCTTTGAAAATGAGTACTTCACGTTTGTTACATAGCAGCTGATTTTTAGTAATCGTCATTTTATGTCGTTCTCGTGTTTGAAGATATCCTCCAGGGCTAGAGACGTCTTCGAGCCTCCAGTCTTGATATAAATTATACGAAAATACAGTTTGGAATGAATTTCTTACATGCAAGACCTAGTTTTAACGTCCTCTAATATACTAACCCAAACTGGCAACGCAACAAGATTTTTTGTTGGAACTTTTTAATGAGATATGATAAAACAACGAAACTTCAGATTTCATTATTCTATTTAGTGATCTTATTCACTGGTGGTGAACTCGGACAAAGCGAGGAACATTTTTCATGAACACAAGGTACAGATACTTCATTGCACATCCGCATTTTTGTAAACAATACACATGGCATTTTGTTTTACTTCTCTTTCCGTCTTTTTTTAAGGGATGCACTCAAATGGAAGTTACTAAGGTATGTAGATATGATTTATAATACGCACGAAAATATCAGTTTTATCGATCATTATTTTCAAATGGTATAAACGGATTGCAAGTGCACAAAGCGCATATTGAGATCATGTGGGTTGATCTTAATCGCCCGAACGAAATGGTACGATATCACTGTTTATATTTATCTATTTGCATTGCCAGTAAACCAAAAGACATATACATGTACAAATAAAGGCTGTAAATGGCAGTTTTCGGTGTCATGTCATTGAAAATCATTATGCGGTTTGTTCGTGACAACGTTACAGCATGTTTGCGATGTTATCTTTTCCAGCTACGGTGTTTTATGAGCACATGTTTGATAAATTAATCGATTGCACGGGACTTAACGGCACATTTAAACATTTATTTGGTAATATCGCACTGATTTGAGCATCTAACCATATATTTCCGGCATCAAATTCGAGCACCAGGTACTTGTTTCAATATATATCAATATGTACTGCCTAACTCCCCTTTCAGATATATTACTGACAGGTGATGACAATTAGATGACATCATCATCATCATCATCATCATCATCATCATCATCATCATCATCATCATCATCATCATCATCATCATCATCATCATCATCATCATCATCATCATCATCATCATCATCATCATCATCATCATCATTTTTATCGTCACCTTGGAGTTTCACCGGTAAGATTTTCGTTATGCCTTCTTAAATTTGGTACAGGTGGAGAATAAGCTATTAAATGAGAACAAGATGGATCTTGATCAGACAGTGCACATGCAAAGTCTGATCTGGATCCATGTTGGTCGCAAAAGCCTAAATGAAGGTTTCCAGATCTATACTGTAATGTTTGTCATTACCATTATCACCATTTATTCTAAGGAGGATCCACTGTTTCACACATCCCAGGCCCGTACGAACAGGGGGACTCTGGAGCCAACCCCTCCCCCCTCATAGTTGGCAAAAATTCCGAATTTTCATCATTTCACATTTAAAACTTATGGCAAATCTTATTTAGTCCCCCCCCCCCCCGAATATTACACACTGGCCTAGACAGGGCCCATATGGAATTGCTTTCTACGGGCATGCATTCTAAAGTATACTAACGGGAAAAGTTAACAGTGCGCATTTCCTTTTTAATTAACACATTGACTGCATACGGTACATGAATAAAATTTTACAAATGCACATTTAATCTTTTACTTTCAATAATTGTCAATTTATCACTATACTTGTTATTACCGTAACATTTCCTGAATGTGGATAAGGATAAGATTCGCGTTTACAAGACATTTTCGAGTGTGAACACCGTTAAAGGGGGACGAGCTAGGCTGTCGAAATTGCAAATGGCACAATAATTAGAAACCAGAAATAACATATGAAATTGCCAACCTGAATGGGTAGATCATTTATGTCCTTTGTTAGCGCTCCACGAGCTTTATTAAGTATTAAAATCCAAGTCAATTAATAACATGCTGGCGTCCTTGTTTTTGTTTTGTAACGGCTACATATGCCCAACCTTCAAAAATCAATTACGTCAGAGATACGTCATCTGTTCTCAGCGAGATTTAACACACCGTACAACAGGCTGCATCGAAAGTCAGCGAAGACAGATTCGGCATCTGATGCCATGTGCATGGTAGGTCAAATGAATTTACTTTTATAAATAAACGAAAGGATCTTTGGTATTCTATAGTTGATAAATACGCGTATAAATGTTCAGTGCTTGTACAAAATAAACCTTTTCACGTATTCCTCGCAAATAAGGTCACAGTCATCGACACAGCCGGTTGTACGGTGTGTCAATACCGCGGAGGTGTATCTCGTTGACCTTGACATTGTCTTGTTTTGAAGTAAAAATAGAATGTGTAAACACGCTTGTAAAGGATTGATCTATAGCAAAGGAAAGGTGGTTATTCGCCGAGATTGAGGTTTATATGCATTGCTAATTGTTTTTCCATGCACAAATACGAGTTCCCGAACAGTTCGCAAGCATAAAAACATAGAATGAGCCCCTTTAATACATGCTATGCAATTGTCCTTAGAAAACAATAGATGCTGTCTAACCCACTGAAGGTAATGTTGTCAATAACATTGTAGCAAGACTATGGGTATCGCAAGACGTCTGAAACGGACGGCCTAATCCGTTAATCAGCCTCTTCTGCTGATAGAACTCAACCCAGGAATCAATCTATCTGTAACGTTTGCCTTTTTCTGTCGATTTCACAGGTAGTCGTCCCGATAATGGTTGTCTTGTCGGAATGACGTCACGTGTATACGTTGGATGTGTTGGAATCGTCTCAAAATTGTAGAAAATCGAAAACAGTCTAATTAATGGGGTAATTCGACTGTTTTCGATTTACTTGCCATGCTTCAATATCTTGTATTTATTTCAGTACATTTATGAATAATCCTAAAATTGGCGACCATTTGCATTAGACAATTGGCTACTTTCTTATGACGGGGAGTATATTTGTGTTACTATGATTAAATCCATTTGTTTCAATATTTTAGATTTCTTAAAGATAAAATGTTAAAAAAGACGTCTCACTACATTGATACTGAAACAAACGTTTACGTTCATGATCTGTTTTCATGACTTTATAACATCGCCGCCAAACAATACGACGTCGTTCCCACGTTTTGTGTAATTGGCGTTGAAGAACGTATAGCTTATTATCATACAACTTCTACTTTTTCAATTTTCAGTTTAACCTCTTAACAATACAATGTTCAATAGGATATACAAACTAAAATCAAAATTAAAATAAGCATGTTTTTGTGTATATTATTATACGCATGGGGCATGTTTCCATGGTGATTTCTTTAATTTAGGACGGTGGAACTTTCCTATTTCTATATATGTCGGACCGTATATGGTACAAAAACGAATATGGTACATTTGTACCATATTCGGCCGAATATGGTACATTTGTACCATATTCGGACCGAATACGGTACAATTTTCGAACGAATATGGTACAAACATTGTACCATATTCGGTTGGAATAAGTTTTTCTATGCTCGCCAAAACGAATTTGGTACAAACCAAAAAAACTCATAAAATGAAAATGGCCTACGTATATGGTACAAAATTTTTGTCTTTCTTAATAAATGAAATAGTCTGCCGATGTGTAAACTTTTTTTCAAACTCAAATACATTGTATTAACCTAATATTGGAAGTGACAAAAGTATCATCATCATCATCATCATCATCATCATCATCATCATCATCATCATCATCATCATCATCATCATCATCATCATCATCATCATCATCATCATCATCATCATCATCATCATCATCATCATCATCATCATCATCATCATCATCATCATCATCATCATCATCATCATCATCATCGTCGTCGTCGTCGTCGTCGTCAGCAGTAACAGAAACAGCTAAGCTAACCACACTTTACATGGATTTTGCTGGTTGTGTAACTGTTTCGCCGGCTAGCTGAGTCGGTTGCGCGTCAGATTGGCACGCAGGCGGCCTGGGTTCGATTCTCGGGCGGGCCAGATACTTTCGTTGAGATTGGTCGCGAAATGATTTCTACGACCATTCTTTCCCTACCGCTGTTTTAAGTAGGGCAGTTGTCAATTAAGGCCCAGTCACACTACAGCGTATGGAGCCAGCGTATGAGTAACGTATGGATTTTTGGGGCATACGCTGGTACACGCTGAAATACGCTGGAGATACGCTAGAGGTACGTTGTTAAACGTAACTCATACGCTGGGTTACGTCGGTATATGCTGATGTATGCTGAGGGCCAAAACAATTTTTGAACATGCACAAAAGATTTCAGCGTATGCCAGCGTATAAATTTTACGCTTGTCATTCGTTTCTCATACGCTGGATACGCTAGAGGTACGCTAAATATACATTACTCATACGTCGAGTACGCTGATTGTACGTTACTCATCCACCGAGTACGCTTCTTATACGTTGAGTACCAACACCACAATGATTCATTAGAATTAGCAGTTTGAATGTTGTAGCAGGAGGAGGAGATGATGATCATGACGACGAAGATGACACAGGATGAAGAAGAAGAAGAAAAACAAGAAGAGGAAGAACAGGGAGAAGAAAGAGAAAAAATTAGAAAAAAGAAAAAGAAGAAGGAGAAGAAGAAGAAGTAGAAGTAGAAGAAGAAGAAGAAGAAGAAGAAGAAGAAGAAGAAGAAGAAGAAGAAGAAGAAGAAGAAGAAGAAGAAGAAGAAGAAGAAGAAGAAGAAGAAGAAGAAGAAAGAAGTGGAAAAGGAGAAGTAGAAGAAGAAGGCCTCCTCCTCCCCCCCCCCCCCTCTGCCTCCCCCTCCCCTCCCCTGCCTCCTCCTCCTCCTCCTCCTCCTTCTCCTCCTCCTCCTCCTCCTTCTTCTTCTTCTTCTTCATCTTCTTCTTCTTCTTCTTCTTCTTCTTCTTCTTCTTCTTCTTAATACAGTGAGTCCGACGACGACGATGATGATGCTGCTGCTGCTGCTGATGATGATGATGATGATGATGATGATGATGATGATGATGATGATGATGATGATGATGATGATGATGATGATGATGATGATGATGATGATGATGATGATGATGATGATGATGATGATGATGATGATGATGATGATGATGATGATGATGATGATGATGATGATGATGATGATGATGAGTGTGTACCATATTCGGAACGAATGTGGTACATTTTTCATCCGAATATGGTACAAGTTTGTACCATATTCGGTCAGGCATTTTACCCCAAAACTGCAGATACGTATATGGTACAAATAGACAGTTGTACCATATTCGGCCGAATATGGTACAAATTTGTACCATATTCGTTTTTGTACCATATACGGTCCGACATACCTATGTATCTATATTTTTTAAGTTCTGCTTCGAAAGGCCACACTAATACTTAATGTACAATGACTTTGTAAATATGACAGTCCAAAAAACTTTCAGACAGTTTTCAAGAGAATTTCCGTCGCTATGCATTCCGACTTTTGTATTTTTCCCAATATTATTGTTGACAGATTACGTCAAAATCATTGTTTGGGAAAGGGTTAAAATGTTTCACTCATGGGAAAGGATAATGATACTTTTCCTTTTAAGGCACCTATCAATAGGAAGAACACATGAATAAGAGATATCGGTTATGGTAATCAATTGTGTGCTAAAATAGACTTAGTTACTGTTCTGTTTTTATAAACCGTTGGTATTGGTATAAAATGCCGTAACTACAGCTTCAAACAAGCTCTAGTTGCGACGTTTTACATTTACATTTACGGAATGCAATCGTAGTCCGAAATTAATCGCTGCTTTCTCGATAAAATTGATCCATATTCAAAGACGAAGCAATGAAATACATTATGTACATGTATTTCCGAAACAGTTCCCCCCATTTAGAAAGGTTTGGAAAAACATTGAATCAAAAGAAGAATAGATCTATACTGAAAATAATTTGGCTCCTTTTTCCTTAATATTTGTTTTCATATTTTCTTATTTAGTACACACATTCTAACTTCTCAACATAAAAAATTAATGTATTTTGACATCAAGAGCAGTCAGCTAGAGAAATTGGCGGACGGGTAGAAAAACGGACGGACGGGCAAACGAAGCACTATCTATATGGTGGTCATTACTGAAAGCCTTCTAATTGGGGGCTGCAATACCAGATAGGCCTATTGTTTTGGAAATGATTATTGTATACCATTAATTCGTCTTTGAAAAAGAATAAATTTTATCTACTATATATAGACCTAGTGACGTTTTTTCGGACAAACACTAGTGCTTCGTCGGTGTAAATCTTAAACGTCACAAACTCTACTTTATTGAAGCTGTAGTTACGGGATTTTATAACAACACCTACGATTTATCCATATTTAACCGAAAACCCATTCTATTGTTAGGACAAAAGTCATTGCAATTCGAACAGCCATTGAAAATGTTCACGGTATCATAAATAAACCGTACAAGTCCCCTTCAAAAAACGTTAACTACGATTTTCACATCGGAAAAAAACTTCTACTCCAAGAATTGTAATACCAACTTCAGAATCAGTCAGAGAAATGAAATAACAAAATTTACAATAGCCTCTAAGTGTCTCTCCGATTCGTCCATATTGTTTTGGGCGGATAAACACGTGCAAATCGTTGTTTACATGCTCAAACTAGTATAACTGGTTTTTAAACGCGCATTTAAACATGAAGTATCTGTACCTTGTGTTCATGAAAAATGTTCCTCGCTTTGTCCGAGTTCACCACCAGTGTTATTGACCACATAAAAAGAACGTAAGAATTGTTATGCTTCGCTGAACACAGAGTCCTTGGTTCAAAAACCTATATCCGCGCTGCTCGTGCAACAGTGTGTGTAATAAACAAGCTCACGTGCATTTTTGGAAAGTCACAAGATAACCCGACAAGATTAGGTAAAAAATTCTGTCTGGTGATAGACAGAAATGCCGCAATTAAGCATTGTTCCTAAAGGCGCAGGTGATTGGATTGCTCCTGGCTGACTGTGGTTACCCGGCTATTGGACTTTGCCTGGTCTACGATAGCATGACTATAGCGCAAGTTTCAGCAAACCAGTATGTTCAATTAATCTTACTCATTATTCATGTCTGAATGTGTTAGAAGTTCCATTTGGGTTGATAATTCCATTTTTTTGTTATTTTCAAGGTCATTTACTTTTCTTGTTTACGTTTGTTTTGACGTTTCCGGTAATGTTTATGACATGCCAAGAGCCTTCAGAAGTCGTGTAACTACCAAGGTACAGGGTAACAGGTTGAGAACCCAAAATCTCAGAGATCAATTTCGGCTAGCAACAAAAAGGCTGCTGCAACTGTTGGGAACTACGGTTGCCGTATAAGTGCACAGACACGTAACAGGTTACGTAAACATGGGTTCCGATTTCGACGTCCTTATTTGGGTCCCAATTTACTACATATGCACACACGAGTCTGTCTCCAGTGCTGCAACGCTCAAAAGTGGTAATCTGACCACCTGAGCAAATATGGAACCTGCTTGACGTGCGTTTACGTCAACGCCCAGTCTAGCCACAGACCTTGCGTCAAATGGGGCTAACATTAATTTAAGACTGACAGAGTATTCCTATAAACGTTTGTCGACGTTAGTCACGTTTGATGTCACAGAGATGTTGTGCTGTGTTCAATGCTACAGGAGGACATATGAGATACTGATCGTAGTTTCATTTTTTAAACACACCCCGGCATTACGTTTGTAACCTTATTTGCGTTACGGAATCAATTTAGACCCATTTGGTTTTTTCCTGGTGATCTCATAAAGGTATGCGGTCAAAATGAAGTCAATATCAACGAATTCACATTTTTGATAATCAAAATAATGCAATTTAAAGTTCGTGTTGCGTTGGCTCTTTGCGTTAGTATATATAATAGAAGTTGCTTTGGAAAACATCGAAATAATGAAAAGAATGATGGTATCTACTTCTGTGTAGGAGAAGTCCAGTTTTCTATCGTTTAACCTTTGAATTAGAAAATTCTTCGGAATCAGAGTCACCGTATGAATTTATCATATTTCTTTCCAGCTATAAAAAAAAATCTAGAAAATGGTCTTTATGACATTTGGAATCAACAATAATTCTTATGAGCATTCCTATTCATGCACTCTTATCAGAATCTATATTGCTCTATTTTAACTTATTTCAGTATACGTGCGCATCTGTGAATTATGAAAGCAGCATGGAATTTGAACTTCTTTCATTTAGACACATTTGAAGCCATGATGGGCTCAAATACTATAATAATTCTTATAAAAATTCAAACAATTTGAATTTAAATGTCCTTACTTTTTCTCCCAGTTATCGATAGCTTCAAACATGTCATCTGTTGATCAATAATCATTCAGATCAAACACTGGGTGTAGGCCTACATAATGCGCGTACATGATAAAGGTTACACTGTCATCCGCGTCATATAGATTAGATTACGATTATTGTTTTGTTTAAATTTTCTTACTTTTTCTCCCAGTTATCGATAGCTTGAAACATATCAGCTGTAGTTTCATAATCATTGAGATCAAACACTGGGTGCACATAATGCGTGTACATAATAAGTGCTACTCGGTCATCCCCACTGTCCACGCTTGCCGCATCTATCGTGGTCTTGATGAAGTCCTTCAGCTGGTCGTGGAAACGTTCAACACTCTCCGAGTGATCAGCGACGATAGCAAGGTCTATCTTAGAGCGACGACATTCTGTATAGAGATATAATAGGGAACGATTTTATCTAATTAAACGTGACGTAATTTCGGAAAAACAATAGTATTTCGTAGGTGTTGTTATAAAATATCGTAATTTCGGCTTGATTCAAGCCATAGTTACGAGATTTTATAACAACACCACTGGTTTATCAAAACACAAAAGCAAACCTAGTCTATTTTTAGCACAAAATTCTTTGCCATTAGAGGATATTAAGTCTTCTTTTGATTAAAAATTTTATTCTTCCAAATATCAAGAATCGATCGTAGACTATTATGATTTTGATGTTGTTTGTTTGTTTGTTTTTCTTGATTTTCCATAGCTATAAACAAACGTTTAACACTCTCCGAGTGATCAGCGACGATGGCTAGATCTATCTTTGAGCGGTGATATTCTGTATAGAGGAACAATAAAGTTTCAAAACTATCTAAGGAAATCTCACAATTAGAGTATAGATAGGTCTACTTGTGATTAAAGTTTTCTAATTTTCAATAGACCATCTACCTATATGTAAACAAACGTTCAACACTCTCCGAGTGATCAGCGACGATGGCCAGATTTATCTTCGAGCGACGACATTCTGTATACACGTATAATGAATTATCATAACAGTTAAGTTATCACAATTAGAGGATGGCTACTTATTGTAACTACTATATTTGTCTCCTCCCTTTTCATAGCTATAAACCTATTTCATGTACTGATGTTTCATAATTTCCAAATTAAAATTTTGGATTTTGAATCTTTGGATCTTACATTCCAAAATTCCCAAATAGTCCAGGCATGCATCTGCGAATATTATTTGTAAGTTTAACTTGTATTGGTGTATTGCTTGACGTCTAATGCTCGCATTCGTCGTTGAACTATATACGGATGTTTTTCTATCGAGTCTGAATTTCTACATGGTAAATATAGGAGCAAATTAAAAATCAATGCAATGTACGTACGACAACAGTCGGTTTTGTCCCATATTTGTCTGTCGACTATTTCACCATTACAACAAGTCTTCAGTGTGGAATCAAACAGCTTGTCCCCACAGCAGCAGTTATTATCATACATCAGTTCATACATCTTCCCATCACAACATATATGTGTGCTCTCATTCACGGCCGACACCAACTGACCACCCTCACAGGTCTCACATTGTGTGTCGTAGCTTGTCCCGTCACAGCACGCCGTCGTTGATATATCGTTATAAATAGGCTGCACGTTTCCACTACAACATATCTGTGTGGCTGGATCGAAGTCTTCGTCGTCACCACAGCAACCGTCAGCAATGAGCACCGGTTTTTCAAGGCAACATATCTGACTTGTTGTGTCGTAAACGTCATCATCGCCGCAACATTCATAACCTTGGTTAGAGCCGCCAACGTCGACGACGTTACCGTTACAGCATAATTCCGTGTTGACGTTATTGGCGGACCTGTCGCCACAACACTCGTAATCGCTCGGTGTTCCGTCAACGTTAACTCGTTTGCCGTTACAGCATAACTGAATATAAAATATGATATAAATTTCTATGTCATATGCATAAATACAATTATGTGTATCATTTTAGTTATAGACAATACAAAGTGACTCACATTTGGGGAAAACAGACTACGGTGCACACTCGCATGTATACATAATTGAATTAATCAATAGATAAAATTAAACAACATATAGGCCCTACCAGTGACGTCGTGTCGTACACACGTCGGTTACTGCAACAATCGTAGTCGTCGACGTTATCACCGACATAAAGCACCCTGTCATTGCAACATAACGTCGCTTTTCAACGAAAACCGCATAACTGCAGCTTGTTTTAAGCTGCAGTTACGAGGTTTTCGTTGAAAAGTAGCTATCATTTTAGTAAAATACCTGTGACGTCGTGTCGTACACACGTCGATTACCGCAACAAGCATAGTCGTCGACGTTATCACCGGCGTTATGCACTATGTCATTGCAACAAAACGTCGCTTTTCAACGAAAACCGCGTAACTGCAGCTTGTTTTAAGCTGCAGTTACGAGGTTTTCGTTGAAAAGCAGCGATAATTGTGCTAAAATACCTGTGACGTCGTGTCGTACACACGTCGGTTACCGCAGCACTCGTAGTCATCGACGTTAGCGCCGACGTTGTGCACTCTATCATTACAACATATGGCGGTGTTTTTGTTGTAAGCCTCAGTGTCGCAGCACCGGTAATCGGACTTGGAACCACTGAATAGATTGACTGTACCGCTGCAGCATAGCTCGGTCTGTGGGTCGTACGGTTCCGAACTACACATAGCTAAAGAATAGAGAACGAGTTTATCAAGTTAATCATGGCGTAATTTCGGACAAACAGTAGTATTACGTAGGTGTTGTTATAAAATCTCGTAACTACGGCTTGAATCAAGCCGTAGTTACCGGGTTTTATAACAACATCGACGATCTACCAATAACCAGTTTATCAGCACACAATCAATTGCTAGATATAATGCATCGACACTATTAATGGAACATTTGTTAGATCATTCAGACATCAGAACAACCTGAGCGAGTCTCAGCATTTGTAGTTGTGTCAGCCATCACATTTTCTATTCTGGTCAAACAAGAAAGGCATGATATTGCAGGTACCCATATTTCCACTTTCTTTATAAAACCAGTTTCCTCTTTCCCGTTACTAGAAATGAAAAGGACTGGTAGGCCAGAAAAATACTTGAATAAGAAGGTCCAATGAACTTGTTGCAGATTTTCACTAGACATGAACAATCTGCCTTTACGTGTTGACCAATTCATATGATCTTTCTCGTGTATAGTCACGGTGCAGATTGTGCATGATGGGAACGGTAAATCTTTTGCATGATGGGAACGGTAAATCTACGGACATTTGCCTCGCTTCAGGTAAGACATTTTGCAATAACTTTCTTATTTCTGCGTCAATTTCCCAACGGTTTTATGCAGTTGCCCCGCCCTACTGAGCTCTTTCCTCTGATGTATTACTTACTTGAAACCTTATTGTACTTTTTACAAAAAATAATCCCAACCGACCAGAAAAACGACAGAAAATTCAGATCGTTTTTCTGGGCGGTTGGGACAAATTTTTGAGAAAAGTTTGAAAAGTTCTCAAATATGTCATACATTTGATAGAAGAGCTCAGTAAGGCGGGGTACATGCAACAAACCGCATGAAAATTGACTTATAAATAAGAAAGTCTACATGTAATTGCACCATTTCTTATTTAAAGCGTGGTTAATTTGGTCGTAGGCCTTATTATTTCGTTTTCTGGTCGGCTGGGAACAATTTTTTGAAACAGTAAAAGGATTCCACAAATAATTCATATGTCACAAAAAAGAGCTCAGTAAGGCGGGGTACATGCAACAAACCTTTTAAAAATTGACGCAGAAATAAAAAAAAAAGGTTATTGCAAAATCTTTGACCAGAATCGAGATTGTTTTTGTCCGTAGTTGTTAGCCATCCCATGATGTATAATCTCCACCGTGATAGATTTACCTGTTTGCAAGACGACAAACTAGACCGGGTATCTTTAAAGTCAAAAATGTTTTCAATACTTTGAAAATTCAAGCAATTCTAAAAGACGCGACATGAAAAGTACAATAAGTAACAGAATATACATACGTTTGGATGGATGATCTGAAACGACAAATAAAACGGCCAAATTAGCAATTAAGTTAATGTATAAGAATAACCAAAAATGCAGTTATGATTGTAGCAAGAGAAATAACTTTGTCGATCAAATTACTATTGAATTAAGATGAAAGATTTTTATTAGGAAATATTATATAAAAATAAAAGACGACCACGAAGACATACCATGTATAAAATTGTGTGCGTGGACAATTGAAGGATTTTTCATTTTCCCTTTTTGCAAGCTTAATAGGTAATCATACAGAAAACGTTGACGCCCTGGAACCCTGACTCTATGACGTCATGTCCATTAGCAACTTCTCTTACAAAAGTACAAAACAACGACATTTTAGAATCTTAAGAAAAAATATGAACAAGAAAAACCCATAAATTCATTAAGAAAAATAAGTTTACCTACCTTTACAACTGAAAAACCTTTGATGGACCGCATTCTCAAAGGTCTGTAGGTTGTTAAACCTGGCTTCAATAACGTTGTCTGATCCTGACGCTATGTACTCGAGTTCCGTTAAGTTGTAATTATTTCCGACGCCGACGGCAACGACGAATGCCCCAGTTTGTTTGAGTAGAGCAGCCTCGGAGATAGTCTGACTGGCCGTATTGGATTCTCCGTCGGTGACAACTAGAACGACGTTAGGGACGTCTTGACGGTCGCCGTTACTTTCTTGTAGAACTTCCTCTCTGACAACCTTTAGAGCTTTCCCTGTGATAAACAAATTTTGTTGTTATTGCAAAACCTCTTAACTACAGTTTGATTAAAGCTGTATTTACGACGTTTTGTGGTAAGTCCGATGATATGGAGGTTGTAAAAACGTGTTCGAAATAGCCACTAGGGTTAAGCAATTATTTTGACATAGCTGTATTTGATTCGACGTCAGAAACGACGAGAACGACGTTAGGGACGTCTGGAGTGTCGCCGTTACTTTCTTGTAGAACTTCCTCTCTGACAACCTTTAGAGCTTTCCCTGTGATGAAACAAGACATGTAGGTTGTATAAAACTGCGAGCGTCATTTCATAACCACAGAATTTACATGGACATTTTCTCAAACACGAAAATTTAGGGCGATCCATTTAAAAAGCTGCTGCAAACGCCAAAATGGGTGTTGATAAAGACGTGATTTGTTTAAAATTTAGCACAGAAAATATTGAGACAAATGAAGAAAATGCTGATGATCAACATTTTCTTCTTTTGTCTCAATATTTTCCCAATTCATTTCTACGAGGGACGTGAAAACCACGGTTTATTTGAGAAGTGCGGCCTCGGAGATCGTCTGGCTAGCCGTATTTGATTCGACGTCAGTAACGACGAGAACGACGTTAGGGACGTCCGGACGGTCGCCGTTACTTTCTTGTAGAACTTCCTCTCTGACAGCTTTTCAGGCTTTCCCTGTGATGAAGCAAGATTATGGTCTTTGTTATTGCAAAACCTTGTTACTGCAGCTTGATTAAAGCTATATTTATGAGGTTTTGTAGTAACACAAATAATATGGATGTTGTATAAAACTATAGTTCGACAGCCAAGCGTGACCGCTGTTTACATATGAAGTATATGCCTGTATGCAGCGGTATCTTCTGTCTGTATAACTATAGTTCCTATTGTTCTAACTAATCACTAGGATCAAGCAATAAAATTGACATTACATAACCCAAGGTTACTTTAAAATGTCCTCAAACAGCAAACTTTTAGGGTGATCCAATTAGAAAGCTGAGCTGTAAACGTCAAAATTGGTGTCGATAAAGATGCGATTTGTTTAAAATATAGCACAGAAAATGTTGAGACAAAAGAAGAAGATGCTGATGATCAGCATTTTCTTCTTTTGTCAAAATAATTTTCCAGCCCCTTTCTACAAGGGACGTCAACGTCACGGTTTGTTTGAGAAGTGACGCCTCGGAGATAGTCTGACTGGCCGTATTGGATTCTCCGTCCGTGACGACGAGAACGACGTTAGGGACGTCTGGACGGTCGCCGTTACTTTCTTGTAGAACTTCCTCTCTGACAGCTTTTAGAGCTTTCCCTGTGACGAAACAAGATACCGTCGGTGTTATTGCAAAACCTCGTAAGTACAGCTTGATTAATGCTGTAGTTATGAGGTTTTGTAGTAACACCGATGTTATGGATGCTGTAAAAAACGTGTTCGAAACAGCCACTATGGTTTTGAGCAATTACTTGGACATAGCAGAGGTTGTAAAAGACTTTAAATAACCACTTGGGTTAAGCAATTTATTCGACAAAGCTATTTTGGATTCGACGTCAGTAACGACGAGGACGACGTTAGGGACGTCTGGACGGTCGCCGTTACTTTCTTGTAGAACTTCCTCTCTGACAGCTTTTAGAGCTTTCCCTGTGATAAAACAAGACATGTAGGTTGTATAAAACTACGAGCGTAGTTCGAAATAACTGCTAGGGTTAGGCAATTAATTCGTCATTTCATAACCACAGAATTTACATGGACATTTTCTAAACACGAACATTTAGGGTGATCAAATTAGAAAGCTGCTGTAAACGTCAAAATTGGCGTTGATAAAGATGTGATTTGTATAAAATATAACACAGAAAATGTTGAGACAAAAGAAGAAGATGCTGATGATCAGCATTTTCTTCTTTTGTCAAAATATTTTTCCAGCCCCTTTCTACAAGGACGTCAACGTCACGGTTTGTTTGAGAAGTGACGCCTCGGAGATAGTCTGACTGGCCGTATTGGATTCTCCGTCCGTGACGACGAGAACGACGTTAGGGACGTCTGGAGGTCGCCGTTACTTTCTTGTAGAACTTCCTCTCTGACAGCTTTTAGAGCTTTCCCTGTGATAAAACAAGACATGTAGGTTGTATAAAACTACGAGCGTAGTTCGAAATAACTGCTAGGATTAGGCAATTAATTCGTCATTTCATAACCACAGAATTTACATGGACATTTTCTCAAACACGAAAATTTAGGGCGATCCATTTAGAAAGCTGCTGCAGACGTAAAAATGGGTGTTGATAAAGATGTGATTTGTTCAAAATATAGCACAGAAAATATCGAGACAAATGAAGAAAATGCTGATGATCAGCATTTTCTTCTTTTGTCTCAATATTTCCCAATCCTTTTCTACTAGGAACGTCAACGCCAGGGTTTGTTTGAGAAGTGATAGGGTTAAGCAATTTACTCGACAAATCTATTTTGGATTCCACGTACGTGACGACGAGGACGACGTTGCTTACGATTTAATTATTTCAAATCTAAACGTAGCTCCGTGACCTACATCCGAAACTTGACTTTACAGAATTAACCGAGGTGGCCCGAACAGTGACAAATCGTCGGTGTTATTGAAAAACTTCATAACTCCAGCTTGATTTTACCCTTTCCCAAACAAGACATGGTTTTAACGTCTCTAAAAGAAATGACTTGGGAAAACATTGAGACAAAAGAAGAAACTGCTGATAACCAGCAGTTTCTCCTTTTGTCTCAATATTTTATGTGCCATTTTTACACAAATCCTATCTTTAATAGCATCCTTTTTTGTCATTTGTGGTAGTTTTTGAAGTGGATCACCCTAAAATTTTATTGTTTGGAAAAGGGTCATGCTGGAGTTACAAGAAAAAGCCAATTGATTGCTCAATCCATACTTGGATTGAGAGTTCTGTAACTTACCTGTTTCGGTCCCACCACTCCGTTGTGGTCTAGGTGCGTCAATAAAGTCTATCATGTCCGCCTTAGCATCGTACGTCGTCAAGTTGAAATCGAGATACACGTTGTGGGTAAAGACCACTCTGGCAATCTGTATGTCACCACTGTCGACGTCCAGTGCATTAATAATGTGCTTCTCAAAGTTTCTGAGCTTTGTGATTTCGTGATTCTTAAGACCTTCAGAGCTGTCTAATACTAGAACAACATCCAGTCTGTTGTCATCACATTCTGTAAACGAAATGTTTAAAACCCTTTCCCAAACGAAAAAAATTTAGTGTGTTCCACTTCAAAAACTTCCACAAAAGGCAAATTGGGTGTTACATGTATTAAAGATAAGATTTGTGTAAAATATGGCACAGAAAATATTGAGATAAAAGGAGAAACTGCTGATTATCATCAGTTTCTTCTTTTGTCTCAATGTTTTCCCTAGCCTTTTCTATTGGGGACGTCAAAACCAGGTCTTGTTTGGGAAAGGTTTAAGGTATTCCGTCCATCATTAGATGCCAAACACTTCGTGAAAGTTTTGGGCGTCAGCCATGGAAACGGAAAGTGATACCATCGTCAATTTCCGTTACCATGGATGTCGCCTAAATGTGCACAAAGTGTTTGGTATGTAATTATGGGTGGAGTACCCTAAAATGAGACTTATATACAGATAGGATACCATTGTCACTGGTGGTGAACTCGGCCAAAGCGAGGGACGTTTTTCGCTACAACAAGGTACACATATTTTGCGTTTAAATGTGAGTTTAAAGATCTGATTGGATAGTTTTTTCTAATAACAATGATTTTTTGTTCTAAAAATAGACCGGATTTATCGATATGCATTGACAAACCGTCTGTGTTGTTATAAAATCTCGTAACTACGGCTTTATCAAAGCCGTAGTTACGATATTTTATAACAACAGCGACGGAATACGCTTTGGCTGAGTTCACCACCAGTGATCCATGGAAACGGAAAATGATGCCATCGTCAATTTCCGTTACCATGGATGTCGCCCAAATGTACACAAAGTGTTTGGTGTGATATTATAGGTGGAGTACCTTAAAATGAGACTTATATAGATAGGATACCATTGTTGCTCATTTTTAATCTTGTAGAGCATAAACATTTCAAAAACATTACGACTAAAGTACACATTAAGAAACCTAGCTGCGATATCGTAGCCACAAACTTGATGATGGGAAACCCAGATCAAAATTCAAAAAAGGTTTCGGTTACATTATTGCAACTAGAAGAAACCAACTTACGACAACATTCATCTTCGTCGTCATCAGTTCGGTCCCTAATCGCGCCATTACAACAGATTTTGTCTGCCGCGTCAAAAATCTCGGTACCGCAACAACACGTCAACGCGTAGTCCAGAAAGTGAACGGTGTCATCACAGCAAATAGCTACTTCCGGGTTGTACACGGCGTATCCGCACGCTGGAAATAAGTTATCATATATTGTCTGCATTATCCGGTCATGATATTATGGCACACGTTTATGAAACTTTCCTTTGTAGACAATACAATTCCAATCTACTATAATTTTGCACATGTACGATTCGAAGCAATGCACGTAAAATTAAATTTAGAAACAAAAACGATTTTCCGTTCTTTGCATTGGAATTTTTTGTAAACTTGTGCCATAATGTCGTAACCGGTCTACAGAATCTAGTTTAGTTTTTTTCTGTTGTATAGTCTAAATGCTAAATCTTTGTGAAAACTACATTACAGATCAGATAAAAATAAATTATACCACAGACGACAATGTTATTGTCAGTTTCTTTAAAGCATAGAGATTGTATGTCATACCATAGGAAACCTTGAACGATAAGTAAATGCTGACTGCAGCGACGCAAAATCCAGGGAATGTTATAATGTAGAAAGGGATAGAAGTGTTATTTGACCCTTTCCCCCTTTTTATAAAGAACAATTTCCTTATTTTTTTCATATTCGTCATGGAAAGAATGTAAGATATACGAAAATCATTTAAGAAATAAAAGAAAGAGAGATACGTAGTCGTATGACTTACCCTCCAAACAAAAGCCTGCAAGAGAAAGAAGAGGTTGTTCAGGAAAAATATTAATCTAATTTTGACATGTTGGCATATCCTTTATCTTATTAAATTCAGTAATTATTTATTAATAATAAATTCTTGAAACTTTAATGATGCGACAAATAATCTATGTGAAATTGAAATACATTAAAAACGACAAAATTAAACAGTCGACAGTCACTTTTCAATTTCATAAGAAGGCAGATTTTGGTGAAGACAATGGCATAATTCATGTTACCAAGACTCACTCTTCAGAAAGGAGCCTGGGTCCACATGTCATGCACAGAAAGACAAAGACATGCAAAGAAATAAAAAGTTCTCGCATTTATTGCATTTGTATCTAGAAGACGACTACTTCTGGAGATAATATTCTCAATAGTGTATCAACTTTAGTAAAAATATTAATGTACTAACCGTTTTGGACGAAAACTAATAACAAGACACCAAGAAGACTAAAGCTTCGTCTAGTGACTTCAATCATTTCTTTTGTTTATGTTTTAAACTTCTATACACATAGGCCCTATATATCCTAATAAACAAATGTCCAACTTCCTTAGATTCTAAGCGTTTTTATATCACCATTAAGGGCAATGAATATTAACCCTTTCCCAAACAAGACCTGGCTTTAAAATCGCTAATAGTAAAGTATAGGGAAAACATTGATATAAAAGAAGAAATTGCTGATAATCAGCAATTTCTCCTTTTGCCTCAATATTTTCTGCATAATAATTTACACTAATTGTATCTTTATCAACATCTATTATGTCGTCAGCAGCAACTTTTAAGATGAACGGTCGTAAAAATTTTACCATTTGGGAAAGGGTTAAGTCCGTTGTATGAGTAAATGGGCCTCCAGTTTCTGCATTCAGATCTAATGAAAATATCCAGACCAGAAATTGTTTGCAAAAAAGTTATCGCTGCTTATCAGCAAAAACCTCGTATCTACAGCTTGTAGATACGAGGTTTTTGTTGAAAGCGGCGTTATGATTCTTACTCATACGCGTATCAGACACGTAGCACAAATGTTACTCATTCTTTTAACATGAAAATATACCTATTAACGAGAAAATAGTATTTTAAGCATAAGATAATGACAATTTTATTGAAAATAAGCTCTGCACGAATGACCATTAGTTTATGCTTTATTATGGCACATATTGTCTTAATGTTGTTGCTGGAATATCGCACGTCAACCATAAGTCTTATCAAAGATAAGAAAGCAAATTAAAAAGTCTGGTTTTGGGTACTAAATAGCGTAGCCAAATCGCAGTGGTTTCGTGTCATTTGCCAACTATGTACCTTTAAGGTTCCGGAACTGCAATGGCAATATTTGGTACACACACTTCTAGCGTATAGATCTCTTTGAAAGTTGGATAATGTTTTAGAGATTAATCAATAAAAATATTTTACCATCTTACTTTTTTAAAATTTGTAAATCCAAGGGAAGATAACTGGCTTTTAAGTTTGCATTGCAGTCAATGAGAAAATATATTTTTTGTCAATATTTTCAAAATTAGGCACATTTTCGAATTATTTAAATGGTAGAAAGTTGCCAATTAGTATTTTGCTCCAAAACATACTTTAAAATAGTCCATTTACCTAAAAAAATGTGTGAAAACATGAGTCAAGGGCAGATAATCCACTTATTTCTTATTTCCTATGATCACGATACTTGTTAGCATTTTAAAAAGTAGTGAAAAAATTATGTTTAAGTAGTGAAAAATACAAGCAGATTTGTTTTCACAATTCAATTATATGTCATTTAAGACCCACTTCTCAGATCAGACATCAAATCAAACTCGTTTGAGATCCAAAGGTTGAAAATCCTAACCTGAGCATGGGGGTAGTCATGACTGGTCAATATTGTGGGATCAATGGAGCAAACTTTTTTTTACAAATCCGATATCATACCGATACTAAAAATAAGACTCATCTAAAAATTTAATTATATTTCATTTTTCGGCTACTCTAGGTTGTATGCTTAGTTAGTTCACTTAATTCAGCTTCCAAACGTTTTCACAAAAAAAAAAAACAAACAAAAAAACAAAAACAAAAACAAAAAAAACAAACAAACAAACAAAAAACAAGGACGAAAGTCGGACGTACACGTCTACGCTTCAAGCCGTCGCAATTTTTCTTGTAGCCTAGCTTCGACGCAATATGCTGATCTCAAATCGAGCCTCGCATATTTATTTTTGCTTTTTGAGTCAAACAAATTCAAAAATTCATTGTCATCATCCTTTTTTAATGTTGTTTAATCGGGAATGTATTGAAACAAAAGTTATTTGATTAACAGAATTGGAGGCAAGAATTGCATCACTGTTAAAAGTGAGCAGCTGTCGTGGGCTCCGAATGCATTTTGTTCTTTTTAATGCTATGTGTAGGCCTAAAACAAAATATTTTTGTAACAGAAGGTATGCTTTATTATACAAATATTACAGTTTTATTGATAATTAACGGCGAGAAAGCCTACATTAGCTAGTATGAAATCTGTGCACACGTTGTCTTAATGTTTCCACGGGTATATCTAGAAGATTCGAAACGAATGATGACGTGACTTTTTTCAATTTTGACTCTTTCACGAACGACACAATTTGGACAAGTTCAAATTCAAAGATATTGCGGTCGTAAAATGATTGTTATTGCGCACAGAACATCTGAATGTCAAAGTGCTGGAAAAGTTGATGGGAAAAGAGGAAAATAACAATTGTCCGCATCTTTTACTTTGATTTTTATCCAAAGGCGTCTCTATTTGAGACGTCAAAACGAGGAGTTGTTTCTGAATGAGTTAATCCATTTCCAAACAGACTGTAGAGTTTACACCCCAATAAGACAAGGACTGAAACTTTGGTTAAAAAGAAGGTAATGCTATATTTCAGCATTTAGTATTTTCCTTGAATGTTTTCCGTGCCACGATATACGGCTGATTACTGCCATGAATATTCATTGAGCAGTATGCCACATCTTCATTTTCAATCCGTCTAAATGATATCACGGTGGATAATCACGTGATACAATATTTTCAGAAAATCTTCAATTACTTTGTAAATACTGGATCAATTTGAATTCGGTTTAAAGCAGAGAATGTGGACAGACGTCACGCATTAGATGGACGTGGTTGATTTTTGAAAAACCAACTGATAAAAAAGTTATTTAAGATAAACCAAAATTTTGGTTTATCTCCAATAACTTTTTTATCAGTTGATTTTTCAAAGACCCAACACGTCCAGCTTATTTCTAGCATTTTCACACCTTATCTGCTTCAAACCGAATTCAAATTGGCCAAGTACACGGCCACCAATCCCTCTCATTCATTGCAAAATGCTATGAGCGAAATCTCAGAAGAGGGACTTCCGGCTATGAAGAAACGGGACCCATTTTGAGTAAGTAAACACACGTTGTTACTTTAAATCGGTGATTTTGCAAGTTATGGGTTGAATCTCAAAAATCGCGGAATGCTATTCGATGGGGTAATGAATGATGTGTTATATTGCCAAAGCCCTTTGTTCTAGCTTACCGAGTAAACTTGCAATTACTTTCGAAGTGAGTGCACACACTTATGTTTACAAACCAAACGACACATAAACGACACATAAACGACTCCTACGGCGCTATCATATGCATTTTTCGAATGAGACATGTTCAGTTTACTATTTTATGGTCTCTTTTAGTATTCCACACGTACGATTTTGAAAATCTTTGTTTATTTATGAGAAAGACAAGTACGCAATGAAGAAGAGCAGTAAGCTATGAAGAAGCGAGAGTAGCTATGAATAAAAGGGACCAAGCTATGAAGAAGCCCGGCCTTCAGAATTCTTTCTTGGCACTCACATATACTGAATGGTTATGTATTTAGGAAGAATTGAAGACAGAAATTCCAATACTTTTTACAAATTTCCATTTGAAAAATCAAATTCTAGACGATAGAACGATATTTATTGTTATGCAGCTTAAACATGTATTTAATGCCAACCGGTAACTTACAGGCGCGTAGGACTGGAAACATTTTAATGGGGGGGGGGGCTAAAGCTCCCGTTCTGGCTATTGTCGGAATTTTGGAGGAACGGAATTGGATTTCCCCAAACGTTTTCAGTGCAAAATAATGACAGTTCAGCATTTTGGGCAGATCTTTTTAGGAGGTGGGGGTCTTAGCCCCTCCATGCCCCCACCTGTTACTACGGGCCTGACTTATTATCACGTGTAAATGCATTTTTAGAACAGAACAGAACAGTTTATTTGATAAATAAAGACTTGAACACTACTGTTCCACGTCTTAACACAATTACAATATGCATGAAGAATGACAAACTCGTGTACAAATATATACATTTGTGGAATTATGTCCTTTTTACCTTTCAAAAATGTTGTTTTATTTCTGAATAGTGAAACGGAATATCCAGAATGGTACAAAAAAAATTTAAAAAAGAAGAAAAAAAAAGAAAAAAAAAAAAAGATTAGTGTATATTGATATATGTTAGATCTATGCAGAAGCATATGTTAGACCAGTGAATCTAAAGCCTTTCAGACACGATATCTTAAAATAGAAACATGTATGAGAAGGTATAGCGTTGCTCATCACGATTGAAACTGTCAAAACCACGGCTTCGAGAAGCTGTAGATACGACAGTTTGGAACGCGACAGGGTTTAGGGTGCAATTGAATAAATTTTGTTTGGACAATGGAAATACATCCCATTGGATAATCGATAAAACAACTATGATGACGTATAGGCCAAAGACCAAATTTGGTAAACATCATAAATTGCACGTGTGCATTTCATGGACCAAATTGACCTCTTTACATATGATGAAATATTCCATATGTTTTCAAACAAACTGGAAACATAATCTCTTAAAAGTAAGTTATATCTATGTATATATTTCTAAGTGACGAGTGATGTAGATGGCAGAACAATGCTTAAAAAGGACAAAACGATTGCAATGGTCGTTTTTATCCCTTTTCATCATTGATTCGAATACATTGAATCTCGGCAATTGCTAATAATATTTTGTTTTTCTTCATGCTGTAGTGTATACCTCGCGATAAATGACCTGACAGAGCAGCCCGTGCTAATCGAATGGGAAGCTCTGCCAGGTCAATTATCGTGATGAACATCGGAGACAAAATGGTTATGAATGAATGGAAGAAAACATTGTTGGAAAAGGACAAAAAGACAACTATATTTCCTCCTTTGGCTTCACTGTTTCGCGTAGTTCGGATTTATTTCGTGTTTTTGTTTTTTTTTTTTTTTTGTTTTTAATACCTTCTAGCATTTTCCATTGTTTCATGACATAATCAACATAAAATTTTCAAAACAAATATTTTTGCGCGAATGCGGCATATCGTAAAAATAGTAACAAATCGACATTATCAAAACGAGGCTCCCAAAACATGCGGAGAAAACAATGACGTCGCACGTGCATTCAATATACAGCGATAAAGCGCAAGAGCATTCAATATACAGTAATAAAGCGAAGTTTTAAGTGGAACAAAAATAATAAAATTGAATGAATTCGTTAAAAGCCAATAAGATGGTTATTTTATTGGATTTACAGTCAACTGTTCCCCGTTTAAAAATTTCGACTTTTGCCTCTAAGGACGACTTCCGGAGGCTGTCGTGTGTGTGTGTGTGGGGGGGGGTCTTAGAGGAAATAACCTTATTCTGACCAACTTTCAGATTGATCGGACAAAAAATGTGGCCTCTATAGTGCATACAAGAAAAAAAATAACCGACGGACGCATGACGGACACAACGCAATGACAATAACTCGACTGGCCGCTAAAACATGTAAATTAGACCTGTTTTCATTCAAAATACATGCAATGTATCTTGCGTAGGCTTAAAATTATTAAAATGTTAGGGTTCTTATACGGTTTGCCAAGTTTTGCCTAAATAGTTTACAATGACATTGGTGTCCGCATGTGCAGGCCTATATTATTTACATAATTTTATCATCATTCCAAATATAACCACATTGTATACTGAAAAGTCTTGAAGTACGCTACTAGTAATTTGGAAATTAGATTGATCTTACAATCCCAAATGTGAAATAGTATTAACAATAAATTCGTATCATTTTCCGAGCGAAAATTATAGCGAAAAGGCAAAATTAAGTCAAAACCCGACGCTTTGAATATCCGAGCTCTTATTCATAGCGTATTATATCTTCTTCATAGCTGATCTCTCTTCTTCATAGCTGATCTCTCTTCTTCATATCGTATTACTTTTTTTGCCTTTTCTCTCTATCAGAAAATCAGTCTTTGGATTTTAATGCATATATGTATAAGATAAAGCATTTAAAGCTTATGGGACCTGTATAGAAGGGAATTATAGTAGTATTTAAACCATAATTTTTCAATCAATTTTGACACATCTTCAAAACACAGCACTGTGATCGCATGACAAAGCAGTTTGAAGCAAACACGATGAGACCATGTCGAGGAGACATACTCCAAAAGAAGTTTAAATACACTCACCATCGAATAGCATTCCCCGATTTTTGAGAATCAGCCAAAAACTGGCAAAATCACCGATTTAAAGTAACAACGTGTGTTTACATTCACAAAATGGGTCCCGTTTCTTCATAGCCGGAAGTCCCTCTTCTGAGATTTCGCTCATAGCATTTTGCAATGAATGAGAGGGATTGGTGGCCGTGAAGTATAAAAAAGATATTGAAGAATATCGGAAATTCTGAGTCACGTGATTATACACCGTGGATATGTCAACCTGAAAACATTTCAGCCAGGATTTGCAGAATGGGCCCTCAATGCATTTCAGACCAACATAGACACAGACTGATCAAGAACCACTTTTATCTTTACGTGTTTCTTCATGACACGTAACAGTCGTAATAGGGACAGTATGGACAGAGATTAGACAGCACTTTGAAAAGGCTGATCGAGAAACATACTCGTTTCAAAAGCCACTAGGGGCCTCTTTCCATGTCCTAGCTAATTTTGTCCCGTCAGGTGAAAATATGGTTTAATACCAATGAGAAATTGACATTGCCATTCATGAAAATCTTGAATTATTATTATTTGATAGCAACTATGTTCTAAAGAAACGAAGAAAATGGTTGGATATAGACATTTTATCTTTTTTCGCAATGGTTTCTAAAATATTATATACTAATTTTATGTTTCTCATCGCATTTTGTTGTCTGCATGCAGCACATTCAAAATCCGACGGGCCAATGGTTTTTATCGAGCAGGAACGGTTTAACCCTTTCCAAAGCAACAAATTATGGATAAAATCCAAATTGAGAAAGAGATGCAGAAAACAAAATAGATTCAAATAGAAATTGAAAGGTATGGGATAAAATGTTGGGACAAAATTAAGATGCTGAGAGGTTATAAGCATTTTGTTACTTAGTTGCGATTTTTTCAAAAACAATTTTTATCATGGACATCAAAAGAGATTTATCTTGAGGAAAAGGCAAAAGCACTTTCCCATGCCTCGGTTGGCGTATAAAAACTGGGTGTTGCTAATGCTTTGTCCGGTAAAGAACAGACATTTCAAGATGCGTGAACTAGAATCACATTCCAACATGCTGTCAATTCTTATTTTAGTTTTCGTTTTGGGTACAACCACCGCAGTTCCACGTGAGTTAGTCTTTTTGCTATTTTCCTTTTTTTTAAATATTGAAAAAATAAACGAATAAAGAGAGACTGGTTTATACGAAGGATATGCAATATTATACTTGCCCAAGACCAGAAAACTTTTACACAAATGATACCATGCGATTTATATTAATGTTTGTCCTTCAAGGTACTCCCCATTGTATGATGTACACTCTCATTGGTGGTGAACTCGGCCAAAGCGGGGGACGTTTTTTCGCGATCAATGTATTTCGTCTGTGTTGTAATAAAATATCACAACTACGGCTTTATCGAAGCCGTAGTTACGAGATTTTATAACAACACCGACAGTTTGTCAATACAAAACGGTAAACCCGGTCTGTTTTTAGAACAAGTTCATTGTCATAGAAAAAAATCTATAAACTCACATTTAAACGCAAAATATCTATACCTTGTTTTAGCGAAAATTGTTTTAGTTCACCACCAGTGTATTTGATATCACTTATGCATGGCCGAACAAGCTTCATTCCGATAGGCATGTTTCCTTAAAGTCAACGACATTTTTAAATGAATTTAAACGAAAATGTTCGTCTGGTTAAGATATAGAGAGTTTGGTATTCAAAACAATCTTTCCCTTTAATACCAATATCTAAACTGACACGATTTAAAAACGCAAAACACGTTTTCATTAACCATTCCTTTCCTATTGCCTCGATCGGCACCATATTTGGGGACATGTATGAGATAATGTATACGCTTCATGCCCCAGCAATTTTGTCTTGTTTTCTGTAAACTATCCGGACATCTGAACTGCACATCACTAAATGCTCGTGTGTCTCGCGCATTCAGCCCACGGGTTATATCACTAAGATTTTTTGTGTACAAATTGCCACTTTAATTTACTTATTGAAAACATACGAGAACAACGAAAGAAAATTGTGTATTAAATGCTGAGGCTTACTTTGCGAAAAAGGAACCAAGTTTTTTGGCTTTTGGTTTGCCGTGTTTCGCAAATGAAGGTAGCTAGACTCTTTAATGTAGCCGAATCGACGGTTCCAAGTCTTATGAGACGTGTAAACGACACAGGGATATTTACAGACCACCCACGTCCCGGTCAGCTGCGTGTAACAACTGTACGTCAACATAATTGTATACGTCAACGTCACTAACGCAACAGATTTGTGACGGCTCAGTCTACAGCAAATTCTATGGTTGGTAATCGCGGGCGGCCTATACATCGCGACATGGTGATAAATCGCCTGCGAAAACACTGGGTTCGCTGTCGCCGATGTTCAATGCCAGGCTCTTGACTCAACGTGCATTTTGGCATAATCTGACGACCATTAAGGCATTTGTAGTGGCTTTCAAGGTTATATTCTGTCCTGTTATGTTAACAATTGTAACATTTACCATTTTACATGGCTATACATCGGTTTTGTAAGATGCAGGAGATACCATTTGAAAAAGTACTATTTTGCGTTTTTAAATCGTGTCAGTTTAGATCTAGTCTTAGACAACATTTAGCAACGTATAGCTTTATGTTTAATTTTCTGTTTGATCAGTCTGTTTATAGGCCTGTCCCACCTAACCGATTTTTTACACCGAATGCGTACCGGACTTAATTCGGTGTATTCGTTAAAGGTTCGTCCCACAAACGGTTTGTGTTCGGTATGTTTACGGTGCCATTCGGTGCTTTTCGTCGACATTACGCGGTGTTCGCAGACGCCTAAAACGTTTTTGAGCATGCACAAAATTTTTCAACGAATGCAGCGAATCAAAATTTCGGAATGAGTTCGGTAATCGTTCGCAGAGGGATCGGTAGGCTTGCGTCTGGCATTCGTTACTTTCGTTTTGGTGTCGGTAATAATTCGCAGACGAATTCCTATTCGGTATGTTGTTATGATCTCACCGAAGGACTAGCGTTTGCACTCCGATAAAGGTGCGTTTCTTTACCGATCTGGCCGAAAAGGTTAAACGAACCGCTAACGAAAAACACCGAACCTGACGATGCCATTCCGAATATGACGTTAAATTCGTTACTCAAACGGTAGGGGTTCGTTGATGTTTGGGAACAAATTGGGGGATATTTCGGAGAAACAACGTTGGCTGTTCGACATATTCGCTACAAGTTCGTTACGTGTTCGGTATATGGTCGGTACAAAATCGTTGAAAACCAAAATTCACCGAATAAAATGACAACGAACACTGCGAATTTCGCACTTGACATTCGGTATGAATTCGATGCCAATGTTCGGTAAGGTGGGACAGGCCTATTAGGTGTGAGCAAATATGGCAAAATTTGGGACTGTTCCCGTGTTAAAGCTTCTGCAAATGACAAAATAGGTTGAAAGAGATTGGATTTGCATACATTATAGCGCAGAAAATATTGAGGCAAAAGGAGAAAATTCTGATTATCATCATTTTCTTCTTTTGCCTTAATATTTTCCCAAGCAATTTCTATTAGGGGCGTCAAAAGCAGGTCTTGTTTGGGAAAGGGTCAAGCAACTTTACGCATCAAAACAAACTTCTTTCTGTGAATGATTCTAGCCAATGATTTTGTAATACAAGTTATACAGCCAATATTTATAACATGATGTGTTTAGCACCAAACTCCAAATTAATCACTGTCTCTGACGATGTTTTTTGGGGTCACCATTTGCATTTTCCGGTCATATTTCGGGGTATCTTTTACTGGTGCAACAGAACTTTTAAACGCATTTGCCATTACTAAGTTGTCTATAGGAGCCTTCATCATGCCCATAAGCTTCACAAACGTCGATGTAAATTGTTTTCGAATTAGTTCTTTATTCATTGCGAGTGACATGTGCGGAGCATTTTTCTACCACAGTTTATGGTATCTTATACTCAAAGAACGTAAAAGTTAATATACTGACTGACTTTAAAAACGCATCACTTATTTTTTTCAAATATTTTCGTGGTTATAGTCAATAAGATCAACATTTTACTTCTGATATACATTTCAACGATAAAGAGACGATATCCAACAAAACTTATTGCACTCAGTTACCAAGTTATTTCGCACGACATCAACGTGCAAAAAATGGACAACGTCTACGTAGCTACACCTTAGGTGACCAACTGGTCACTAACTCATGTTCCATATTCAGGATCCAGGTCAGGATTAACTTTCATTTCGATTTGATTCTTAACGAACAATAAATCTAAGAGACCAAAGTTTGATGGGGGTACACAAATTGTTAGATTATTCTTTTTTTTTCCTTCAAACCTTTATTCTGTCAAATATCACATTCATTCACAATAATGCAAGAAGAAACAAGGAATCAGTTGACACTCTTTATGTCTTTTGTTCTGGAAATTTTCAGAAGAATGGATTGATATTTACTTTTTTTTAGCAATATCCGTCCATTCTCTGCACTATTTTATGTATTGATTACCTTTGCTATGGAGAAAAGTGTAATGACATAAAAGAGTGTTGACTATATAGCTTAAATATTTTACATGGGTTAACCCTTTCCCAGGTGTGGTATGTGCGCGACGTCTATGTTAGTTTGAGCTCCAGGGGAAAAGCGCTTAAGCCAAAAAGAATCAAATACTGATTTACAGTCTTTTTCACTTTTATCTCAATATTTTATGTATTATATAAAAAGTTGTCATTTGCAATGTCAGTTCAATGTCTGCGCCGGATTTCAGTTTGGACTAGCCTTAAATTTTGTCTCTTGGGAAAGGGTTAACGAAATAAATGATTACACGCAAAGAAGTCAGTATGCACTTTCGTCATCGATGAAAGGTTTCTTTACCTATATTTTTATCAATTTATTCATTTTTTTTTTATTTTTGACAGCACGAATAAATGAAAGTGTTGCGAGAGAAGAAAAAGAAACAAGATGGTTTGACATCTTGTTTCATCTTATCTTCCAACACCTTCAGATTTCGCTGACTTTCCCACTCCTATGTTAAGATTCCGTTTGATTTGTATGCAATAATCTATATATGTACTTGTAAAGTTTTTTTTGTTCAATTCAATTAAATAGTTATTGATCTATCAGCCTTTTAGATACATACGTATAGGACGACATAAGATATAAACTTGTGACATATACAAAAGTAAATGTTCAAAAGCGAATAAAGGTAAAAAAAATGGCATTTGCCATTACTAAGTTGTCTATAGGAGCCTTCATCATGCCCATAAGCTTCACAAACGTCGATGTAAATTGTTTTCGAATTAGTTCTTTATTCATTGCGAGTGACATGTGCGGAGCATTTTTCTACCACAGTTTATGGTATCTTATACTCAAAGAACGTAAAAGTTAATACACTGACTGACTTTAAAAACGCATCACTTATTTTTTTCAAATATTTTCGTGGTTATAGTCAATAAGATCAACATTTTACTTCTGGTATACATTTCAACGATAAAGAGACGATATCCAACAAAACTTATTGCACTCAGTTACCAAGTTATTTCGCACGACATCAACGTGCAAAAAATGGACAACGTCTACGTAGCTACACCTTAGGTGACCAACTGGTCACTAACTCATGTTCCATATTCAGGATCCAGGTCAGGATTAACTTTCATTTCGATTTGATTCTTAACGAACAATAAATCTAAGAGACCAAAGTTTGATGGGGGTACACAAATTGTTAGATTATTCTTAGTGGTGGTTTGTCAATGAGAAGGAGCGAAACGTTTTAATGTAAATCAATGAACGGGTTATCACATTCATTAACGTACCCAAACTACAGGGATTGCTGCTGAGCATCATCGTCTTGATCAGCCGTTTATAACGAGCCAACGTCAGGATAATAACATACGTCAACGTCACTTACGTACTTGGTTTAGAGCAACGGTTTTCACTACAGTTGTAATACAAAGACGTTGCTATTGACAAACTTGTGCCAGAAAAGTATATTAACGAATAAGTGATTGCGTTTTTCACAACTGGCAACTATGACTTTGAAATATCTTTACAGAAAGTCATCGTCAGATCAGGGTACGTTGGGCCTAGACTTGTTGAAAATCGGACGCCAAAACTTTGGAATACTCTCCAGCAATATAATTGTGGTACATAATCCAAGCCCAAACGAATAAAGATTTTGTTTCAACCCCCAGGATCAACGAGATCACGTCTATGGAACATTTTTAATACTCAGAGCGGAAATTTTCAGGAAATGTTGGGAAGATGTCAAGTTTTTGTTTAATATACAACAATACATATTTGATTGTATATTATGCAAAATATTACTCAATGACCTTCAGTGATGCTTTTTTTTAAATTCAGTCAGTATAATATATGTACATGTATGTAAAGTTAACAAAAGGGTTAGCATTACATGGCATCATTAAAATTTTGATGATTTCAAATTGAGTTTACTTCATAATTAAATACCAAACAGTTGTAACTGCTATACCAGACGGTCGCCATCCGCGGCAACGGAAATTGACTAGGGATACCCTAGTAAATTTCTGTCGCCATGAATAACAACCGAATTTGCACGAAGTGTTTGGTATCTAATGATGGATGGAACACGCTGAAATAATCCTTATTACCCGTTTATGTTTGGATTTTTGTGAGCAGGAAAATGCGGGGGAGAAATATACAGTCGTCAGACGGAAGTGTGTTGTGATGACGTCATACAGCCGAAGCTGGGACCGGATACAGCGTGTTGTGGTCAGCAGTCGTATGACACAAATACACATATATGTTGTGAGCATAACTCATTACAGTATAAAGTAGCAGGTAGGATCTTGTCTTTTGTCTTCTTCTCGTTTTTCCACATTTGTTTACAAAAACGAGAAATAATAGTACATATTCCAAGCCTATGTACAGTGTCTTGGGTCGTTCACCCATCTGTATAGTCACTAGGCCTACTGAGCCGCAATCCATTGCTGATACTGGAGCGCGGCTCAAATTGGCCGACTACTTCAATTATGGGACAGTTGTAGCGATAGCTATAGTCCCCAGCGGAGTTGGTCAAAGAAAAGTAGCTGCATACAAAAGAATTGAATGTTTAAATCATGCACATTCAGTTCATGCTCTTATTTTCTGTTAGGCCTATAGGTTAATCTTCGCTAAATATTTACTGATCCAAAGAAGAAACTTTCGCAAATTCTGAATGTAGGCTAAATGTCCAATACGTGCAATTAAAAGTAGAATTTTACGTTGTCGGTTTTTTCAACGCTGATTAGCTGACCAATTATGCAAACAGAACACATCTTAAAAGCTACTACATGTGTAACCATCTTTGTGGTACCATTGAACAACTCACACGTACTTTCGGAAATTTGCTCTTTAGGTTTAGTTTGAATAATGACCTTTAGAATGAAAGTAACAACTTTCATCGTTGCAGAATTCTTTTTCAAATCTTGTCAATGTATAAAAATACAAAAAAGATCCTGGATAACACCCTTGTTGAAAAATGATACACATAATAGACTTTGTATAAAGATTTACAATTTATGAATGGAGTGGATCTATCTATTTCAGGTGACGACACACAATGTTGCTGTCGTGAAAGTTTCGACCCATCCAAATCAGTTTGTTGCGACAAGACTATCCAACCAGTCATAGACAATGATCCCTCATCGACATCTTGCTGCGGAAGAAAGAGCTACAATCCACTCGACTATATTTGCTGCGGAAATGACTTGATGCCGTTCACCGGAAACGGTCCAAGTACAACAAGATGCTGCGCTGGTATGTATGTTTACGATCGACGATGTCACAAATGTGAAGGTCAGAGCCTCGTTCCCAAGTTCGACTTTCCTAACGAAGATTGTTGTAATGGCGTTATTCAACCAGCCGCAGCGGGGAGTAACTCCAGTTGCTGCCTAGATGTCAGTTTTGATCCATTTGAACAAATTTGTTGTGACGGCGTCCTGAATGATCGAGTGGGTGGGGACTACACGACTTGTTGTAGAGATGAAAGCTATGACTTCAGAAATAAAATTTGCTGCAATGGGCGCTTACAGCCGGGTGGTGATGAAATGGCCTGTTGTGGTCGAAATTCCTTCAATCAAACAAGCGAGATTTGTTGTGACGGTAACGTGGTTGTTGAAAAACGAAAACCTTCACACAGATGTTGTTGTGGGGAACTTAGCTATAACCCCGATAACAGAATCTGCTGCGATGGCAACCCGGTTCCTAAGATGAGAAATGATAGCTACCTGATATGTTGCGGAAACGCCAGTTATGATCCAAACACTCAGACATGCTGTGAAGGTACAGTAAACAAACTGTTCAAAGTTGGTAGAACCTTCTGTTGTGGGACTAAGGCCTACAGACCAGCTGGTAGTCTATGTTGTGATGGAAGTATCGTCCAGAAGTCTAACAGATCTGATGACGCATGTTGTGGCGGAATGCCGATGGACACCGAGTCACAGGTTTGTTGTAACGGTGAGGTACAGCCACTCAGAAAAGGGAGAACACTCTGCTGCAGGAAGGAAAGCTATAACCCTAAAAATAGAGTTTGCTGTAAAGGGAAGCTGTTCTTCAAGGGGCGTGATGGTACGCGATGTTGTAAGGATGATGCGTACTATCCTGACACCGAGGTTTGTTGTGATGGCTCGTACAAACGACCGAAGAGGAGTCCTGGTGACGACTGGTGTTGTGGTAACACAACCATGTCCACTACAGATGATATATGTTGTAACGGAGAACCAGTACCTGTGAGCAGCGGAGACTCAAGCAAGTACGCGTGTTGCGGGAATGTAGCCTTCATGTACGAGGACCAGATCTGTTGTGATGATAAAGTTGTCAATAAATCTAATTCTGATGATAACTGGTGCTGTGCTGGAAAATCCATGAATACCAAAACAGAAGTGTGTTGTCGAGGCAATGTTCGACCAATGAGATCTAATGATACAACATTATGCTGTGGTGCTAAAAGTTACGACCCAGAGGCGTTCGTTTGTTGTGATGACAACTCACTTGCAGAGAGGGTAGGTGCCGATGATGATTTATGTTGTGGTATGAAGTCCATCAACTCCCGGTCACAAATATGCTGTGATGGCGTCGTGAATGAAGCCGATGATATACTCTATTCAGAGTGTTGTGGTACTGAAGTCATCAACATGAAGGACGAACTCTGCTGTAATGGTGTTAAGAGAACCAAGCGAACAGCGGGTGATAACGCATGTTGCGGTGATAAAACGATAGATACTCGTACACAGACGTGTTGTAATGGGGTACCACAGGATATCATCTTCGGGGGTCGGGGAGGTATACGGTCTGCATGCTGCGATGACCAGGTATATCACACGAAACTACAACTCTGCTGTAACGGGGTAATCGTCGACCGAAGGAAAAATACTGATAACTGGTGTTGTGGTCGGAAATCATTCAACACAGCAACACATGTCTGTTGTCGCGGACGAGTGATCGAGAGGGTTGGTAAAAACTCAGACTTCTGCTGTGGTAATGCTACATATAATCCTAGAGACCAAGTCTGCTGTAAGCAGACCTCTACAGTAGTCGATAAAACAAAACAATCAAATGATAAATGCTGCGACGACGTGCCGTATAGTTCTATAACACAACTCTGCTGCAAGGAAACCCGTACAGTAGTCGATAAAGCAAAACCAACCAATGATAAATGTTGTAACGACGTGCCGTATACATCTGTAACACATCTATGTTGTAGGGGCGAGGTTAGAGAGAAAGTATCTCGATTTTTCTCTAAATGTTGCGGTAACTCGACATACGATACACGGAACGAGCTTTGTTGTGATGGGAACATCTACGAGAGTAAGGGACCACTGAAGACATCAGATGTATGCTGTGGGATATACAAGATCAACACAAAACGAGGCGTATGTTGTCAAGGTAACCCACAACCATCGTACGGTAAAACAACAGCGTGTTGTGGACAGACGTCTTACAGCGCTAACAACACTATATGTTGTTCGGATGGACGTATCGCTCCCAAACTACTTGATGACGATGACCTGTGTTGTGATGGGGTGTCGTATAGCTCCGCCTCGCATATGTGTTGTGGAGGCCAGGTTGTTGAGATGGCCTCCGGAAGTGACATGCTCCTGTGTTGTGGCAGCAGTGGTAGCTACAACCCCGCCTCACATATCTGCTGTGATGGAAACATTGTGGACAAACAAGATGGCGAGAACTGGTGCTGCGGGGGTGTGGCGTACAACAAGGACGATAATATTTGTTGTAACGACGTAGTGAAACCATTACGAGGACCAAACACTCAATGCTGTAGGAAGAAGAGTTATAATATAGACGATCAGATTTGTTGTCAGGGACGTGTTGTGAATAAAACAAAACCAGGTCACACCCATTGTTGTGGGGACAGTACATTTAATCCTAACAGACAGGCATGTTGTGAGGGTAACGTGATCCCGTATGACGGGCAGAAAAGACAATGTTGCGGTGACGGTCTGTATGATGCAGAATCTCAACTCTGCTGTGAGGGTACAGCGGTAACCAAGTCTAGTCCTGATGATAAAGTCTGCTGCGGTAACATGACCATGAATGACAAACAGATCTGTTGTGAGGGAGTACCTAGACTCCTGGATCCTAAAGATCCAGCGTGGACAAAATGTTGTGGAAAGAGATCTTACAATCCCATGGAGAAGATTTGTTGTAATGGTGTTAATCTGCAGCCGGTTGTGGAACACAAGAACGAGACTGCGTGTTGCGGACTGACGAGCTATAACATACGTACACACATCTGTTGTATGGATAACACCATCAATATGAAAGAAAGGGAGACCGACACACACTGCTGTGGAACAACTACCTACAACGTGCGTAGGAATCTCTGCTGTAACGGTAACCGTGTGAGGAGAAGCAGCGCTACCGCCGTGTGTTGTGGCGACGAAGGCATGGACCCCGCGGAGAGCGTGTGCTGTAACGGCAAGGTGGATCGTAGTTACGGCGCCAGGACGCAATGTTGTGGAGAACGCTCGTACGACCCGGAAGAATGTCTGTGTTGTTCCGGTCAGCCCGTGTTCAAGGTCACGCCCTATGACGATTGTTGTTGTGGGAACTACACCTACTCTACCGACCGACAAATCTGCTGTAGAGGGCGCGTGTCTGATCGTGTGGCTGGTGGTACGACGAGGTGTTGTGGCAGGGAGGTGTACGATCCAAGTACGAGTCTCTGCTGCGATAATGTCGTGACTGGTAAAGTGTACGGCGATAACTCTGCGTGCTGCGGGACCGATGTCTTCAATCCGAAGAAGATGATTTGTTGTGGAAATATTGTAACCCTCAAAAGAGTGGGACCGTAAAAACTTGATTTAGACTTATTATTGAACAATTTCAAACATTAATATTTTGTTTGCTTTGAAAGACCTAAAATGTTGATCCACGATGTGTTTTTGCTGTGTCCTAAAATAATGGTTGTATAATTTCGTCGCTTTTCAAGAAAAACCTCGTAACTGCAGATTATTCTAAGCTGCAGTTACGAGATTTTTCTTGAAAAGCAGTAATATGAACGTAGAAGTTAAATGCAGCTTGATGAAATTACTGTTCTAGTTAATGTTTTGTGTTTTTCTTTCTTTTTTCTATTAACCAATTACTTCATATCGACACTTTTTGAAGCCTCGAAAGATAAAGGCTTTGGAAAACATTATGGAAAATGAAGAAATTTCTTGTGAAAAGCAATTTCTTTATTTGTACAAAGAAAGACAAAATCATGTGAAATTTCAATAACTTGAAATTGTCATCTGCAACATCTTTGAATTTGCACCACTCTAATTTTTGCCACCTGATAATGGATGAATGGATTAATTATCTACAGTGATAAAGAATACGAACAAAAAAGCTGTCCAGAACGAATGATAATTGGATAAATGGCCTTCATTTTTCCTTTCTTAAACAAGACCTGGTTTTCACGTCCCCACCAGAAAAGACTCTGGAAACATTGAGGCGAAAGAAGAAATGCATTTTCTACTTGTTGCCTCAATATTTTCTATGCTATATTGGACAGGATTCCAAATATTGTCAACGTCCAATTTGTCATTTGCAGCAGCTTCTGAATTGGACCATCCTAAATTTGTGCCATTTGGGGAAGGGTGACGACATTTGATACCTACATGGAGCCAGGCCAGCATGCGTGTGCCCACAATCGTCATGCTCTATTCTGATGTCTTATGTTGCCTGGAGAAATCATTAACCCATTCCCAAACGACAATATTTTAGAATTATCCAAATAGTTTTCTAAGTTCATTATGAACGTCAAAACAAGGTCTTGTTTGGGAAATGGTTAAGTTAGAGAAAAAACTAGCCTGGTTCCCTGTCGTACTATGTATGTTAGTACGCCAGGCACTCAGTAACAATGGCGGCCTCCAGTGGGGAGATTTCACTACAAGGTAAAAGAGCATAGTCCTCGATTCTATAAGTCTGATTAGCTCAGTGATAGGGCGTCCGACTTGTATTCCAGAGGTACAGGGATCGAATCCCACCATGGGGTACCATGTTGTTTTCATAATAGATCTATCTCTTTGACATTTTATCAAACTAAACTATTCTAGAAATCGCAAAGACACAATAAAAATAATATACTGACGTCCAAAAGAATCGCCTCGGTCCTAATAAATGTCCGATTATTCAGTAAATCAGATTTGAAATTACAAATACTTATTTTCATTTGAAAATTTGATTATCTGTTGTTCAAATTGATGATAAAGAAATTATCAAATTGTTACAGTCTAGTAAAAACGGCACATTTAAACAGAGCGGTATCAGAATTTCCATTTGAAAATCAGTAGCGCGTGGTTCAAACTTTACTTGGGACGACAAAGGATACCGTGAAACGTCTTATTTGGTGACCACCGTTAGTGAATACTAAACCCGACGTCGATTTCAACGTCTCAAACATTAATCGCATTTGACGTTAGCGTAAGACAGCTTTTTGTATAACAGGCGTTATACGAGGTATAGCTGAGTTTGGCCGATTGACAAATGTTTCTGTAACTCCTACTCGTCGACCAAGATGCATAATCGTGCAATGCAAGACGTCAAAACGTCAGGCGGCTTGTTCTTAATTTTCCCATATTCGAAAATGGCTAATCTACGAGCTCTATTTTTCAAGTAGTGTGACTATTTCAAACGTTACTGGCAACAACGACAGTTGCCAGAAAAACACTTATTTGGCCACCACATTTACCGACTATTCGACAGAACGTCGATCCCAACGTCACAAACCCGAAACGTACATGACGTTAACGTGGAGAATTATCTTGCTTTACAGGCGTTACGTGAGGTCTAGTTGAGCGTGGCCCATCGATAAACGTTCGCAGAATTCTAACGCATCGATCAAGACACCTAATCGAGAAACACAGTATGTTAAACTGTCTTGCGACTTGTTTATGCATTCGTCGCATTAAAAAATGGCTATATTACGAGCTCCCTTTTCAGAATTTAGTCTTGTAATCCTTCAATTTGAATGTTTCATAAGAAATTCTTTGAATTCGTAGATGCCTATCCACTAACACATGTTACTGTGTAAAATGTGACCAATTTTATCACGTGATGTACAAACACGAAACGCACGTAGAAAACGTGATCAGTCACCGGAAATGGACATGTTAATGGATAGAAATGCATATTCTTTCATTTGCCGTAATTGTCGGTCAAAATGATAATATACAGTATACATTTCACTAACATTGTAGTAGACATGTCCGATTTTTGCGGACTACGAGAGCGGACACCCGATTACGGTTCGCTGAGGGAAGTCTCAAACAACTTTAAACTTCAATAAGAAAAACTCGTGGCGTTTCGTGCCAAAAAAGGCCAAATATATGAATATATGTGTTTTTGGTGTAAATAAAACTGAAGACCAAATAATTATTAATACATGTATTTCTTCTACCAAAATGAATTAAACCTTTCCAAAACAATACTTTGTTTTGATATCCCTAGTGAAGATAGCTTGCGAAAACATAAAGAGGAAAGAAGAATTTGCTGAAATTCAGCAATTTCTCCTTTTCTCTCTATATTTTCTACACTATATTATACCTTTGAACGTGTTAATCGGATTCATCACTTGAGCTGCTGACACCTAGCTGCCTCAGTAGCTTGGGCACTTTTTTCTTAATAAATTTGTTGTACTCCAGTTGATTTTCCCTGATGATATCAACCAGAGGCATTTTCTTTGCTTTTCTGGGACGTTCCCGTTGGCCATTGTCTTGTGGAGGGGCAGCTTGGTCTGCATCAGGGTCATTCTGTTCCCCCTCTAGAACTTCGTCTGCCGAGTCCGTCATTTCCGCAGCCGCTTGGTCCCGCTGGTCGGGCTGTCGTGGAGGAGACGGTCTCCTGACCAGCCTCCTTTCCATTCCCTTGATATCTTCTACAACAGTTCTGTAAAACAAAGATGCATTCACATATACTTTAAAGTCTAAAGCTTATTTAAACCTTTTCCCAAATACATTGCGGTATATATTCAGACCGCTCCAATTCGGACAACAAAACGAAATTAAAGGTGAATTACTACACAGAAAATCTTTAGGCAAAAGGAGAAAAATTCTGGTTATCAGAACTTTCCGGGTTTGCCTGAATGCTCTACCAGGATATTCCATTGGAGCCGTAAAAACCAGGCCCCGGTTTCGCGAAAAAAACTTAAGTAGGTTCTCGACTCAAATCTGAGCCCCGTACTGAAATCACACGAAATTCACGTGAACTTCAATCGAATACCATTCAACGTTGGAGAGTATTCCATTGAAGTTGAGCATGTACTCATGAGTATGTACTTAAGTTTTTCCGAGAAACTAGGGCCAGGTCTTGATTAGAAAGACTTTGGTTGATATTATTGAGATTTGCTCTGTTATATAAATTTACAGACCTACATGTTAATAGAGGCAATGTAGTGGAACCATCTAGAAACGAGTTAAATAGTTTCCGCTGTGGGAATCGTATCAATTTTACTTTGACGCATATTAGTTTTAACGGTTGATCTACCATACCTTAGCGTTTTATCGACGTTGCTCCTACAGTACACGAATGTCATGGGGTGGACAACATCAATGTTTATGTATAATATAGTGGCTGCCAAATGGTAGCGTCCTGAAAAACAAAGACCTACTTACCGAATATCAACATACTCTATGTTCTCCGCATCTTGGCTTATCAGCTTTCCTAATTTAGTTGACATTCTGTCCCTCAGCTGCCTTGAATTTGATGTCTGATAGAGCTGTTTAGCCGTTGCCGGTAGTTGGTCGATATTCTGTTTCACTTCATCTAGTATGTCGGCCCATTTTGTGGGATGTGCTAGATAAGCTCTAAGGATAAGCAGGGTCTCTGTCTTGTCCACTTTAACTGACTTTCTGCGGCGTTGAAGAATTGTTCCTGTGGACAAATACATATTTTATCATACATGGCTTCAGACATTTAAATTTGTAGGGACGGGGTTGTTGGTTCCAACATGCATATTTCCAAGGAGTCTGGCCAAACTCTGTCAATGAATAAATAAATCATACAAAGTCATTTTGATGACACCTTTCTTTTGCAAAGTTCAGTGGGACAAAAACCCCGTCCCCTCCATGGTTAGGTGCTCCAGCCCCCGCGATATGACCCTAGCAGTTGAAAACGGCATAAAACCCCCAATAAACTCAAACTCCCCTCCCTCTACATCCACTTGTGGGTACATTAAACACATAATAAAATTACACTGGCCTTCCCCAATATAACAGTAGATCAGCACAATTTGTCGCCGTATGCTTGGGTCTACAACCGAAAGTAAGTGTTAAAAATTATTGTTACAAAATCATGTGTTTTAATGGAATATATTGAAACTATTTCGGATAAACGAAAAATAGATTTGGCTTACCTGTACTTGGTCCAGCTACATCCATGATTCAAGTTGTTTGTATTCGATAAGCTAAAGTATAGTACATGTAGCACGCGAAAATCGTGCTGAATTACCCGCAAGGCGTATATTACATTACTATTACAAGCAGGCATACAAAAAGGTGTTTCGTAAACAATCATGAGTGATAATTATTTGTTTGGTTGATTGCTACAAAATTTGGATAAAGCCTTTCTAAAGATGACAAAATATAGGATATGTAAAAATGAAAACCTTTGCAGACGCCAAATTGTTACAACTGGAATTGGAAATTCCGTAAACAAAAAGAGGTTAACTTATATCCACTGTCTGATTGTGCATTTTATTTCCAGACATGATTGACAGTACAACCAGACAGTTTATCCTATCTGTTTTACCGGCACTGGTGCAACCGCCACTTGACGCCTGGCAGTATGTAACACTCATCTGTAACATGCTTTTAGCCATTGTACGCCTTCCACCTGATCCATCTTTGGATATTAGACATCGGCTCTTCTCTCACGACGAAGACGTTTATACAGGCCGTGACGTTTTCGCCATATTTTCAGAACATCGGTATCAGTTTTTTGAATTAACCGGCGAGACACCAGAGACATTCTTGCAATTGGTGAACTTCATAAATCCTGTAGTTGAACATAGGCACACTCTATCTATAAGAAATAGAGTTCTACTCTTTATGATATGGTTGAGATCATATCCTTGTTATTCATTGTTGTCGTCAATTTTCAACATTAGTACAAGTACTGTGTCAGATGAAATAAGATATTTAGTTGAACCATTTGAGATTAGAATGAGTCCTTTCATTGATTGGCCACGGCAGGAGGAATGGTTACAACGCCGCGGAATATGGGAAAACTTGTTTATGGCAGTCGGTGCCATTGACGGCACTTCGCATGAAGTATACAGACCGGGAAATGAGGCACAGGAACAATATTATTCCGGCCATAGAAATTTTCATGCCATTCATTCGCAGGTAGTTGTTGACAATAGTGGGAAAATTGTGCACATTGCAAGTGGGTTTTGGGACATCAGAATGATGCGCAGCAGTTCCATTTGATGCAACAAATCGGTACACAGCTTCCTTTTCCTGCTGAATGTACTTTGCTCGGTGATAAGATTTATCCGAATCGACACCCGATTATGACACCATTTTCAGCTGCCCAAATAGCAAGGAAGCAGGGAAGTCAAAGACGAAAGTGCATTAAACTTAATAGATATATCCGAAAGTACCGCGTACTGATAGAAAATACTATCGCTGAACTTAAATGTTATAGGGCAGTTGGTACATTATGGAGACACCCATGACCTCATCTTCGCAAGCCAAGGGTTACTACCTCCACTTTGTTCCTTACGAACCCTTGGCCGCTCGCCTCTATGGAAATCGAAAGTACCACCGTGTGATTTCATTGGACGCGATAACTTTCCCATTATCCAATCAAAACACACTAAACAAGCAATCTTTGTCAAAACGAAAACGTCACGGCTGACGTGAAAATCGATATCCGTATTTGATGCATCGCCTAACACGTTTTAGTACGAGGCTTTCGATTGGCCAGAAATAGCAACTGCAAAGGGCCGCGACTCTTTATCGCCGAAAGGTGGCATGGTGGTACTTTCGATTTCAATAGAAGCGAACGGCCAAGGGTTCGTAAGGAACAAAGTGGAGGTAGTAACCCTTGGCTTGCGAAGATGCCATGACCTATGCTTCCACCCATTGTTTTCATTTGTGCCTCATTAGTTAATCGAAGAAAACAAATTGAATTAATATTTTAGGAAAAATATGCATCCAAAATTGACATTTTTCTTGTTTGTATGAATATGCAATTGAATAGACTTGGGTTCTTTTCTTGTGTCATTTATTTCATTTACAACTAGTTTGAGACAACCCCCAGATTTTATATCAAATCCAAGTCCGTCCTCGGCATCGGCAAAAATCGGACATGTCTAGTAGGCATAAGGATAATAGCGACAAATTTCATTGGAGCGTTTCTTTTGGACGTCAGTTTAATTGGTAATTGTGTTTTTAATGTGACTGCAATCTCTAGAACCATTTGGTATAAAATTAAAAAAAAAAAATAAATACAGGGGAACTAAAAGATGTATCCGATCTTCGAACCATGGACCTCTTGATTGCAAGTCGGAAGCTCTACAACTTTGCTAATCGGACGACTGATATAATTGCATTTAAATTGTCAAAATACAGTTTATGCTAGAGAAAAACATACATGTCTGATCTTGATCTATGTCGGTTTTATATGCGAAAGGATTCTTCTTTCCAAATCCCAATTCCAATGTTAAAGCGAGAAACCATGCTGAACCCATTACAAGACGGCACTATTTTAGATTCAGGGTTGCCACTGGTCAGAGGATATAAAATTCCCTGACATTTCCCTGACAAGATTGGAAAATTCCCTGACATGTTTCCTCGCGGTAATTTCGCAGTAACTCGCTATGTCTTGAGACAATTTTGAAGGCGATATTGAAATCATTAATTTCGTCGAATTGCATCCTTTTTTTTTTCAAAATTCCCGGACATTTGCCAGGATTTTCAAATTTGCCTGACAGCTCACAAAATTCCCCGACCTTGAAAAAATTTAAATTTCCCTGACGCGTGGCAACCCTGAGATTCGTCCAAATTCAAAGATTCTGCGGAAGACTATTTCAAGTGAACGAAACTTCACATTTTCTATGGGAGGAAAACATTGCGGAAAATGAAGAAATTGCTTGTCACACGCAATTTCTTCATTTTCCACATTGTTTCCAAAGCTATTATCTTGTAGGGGTAAAAAATAGTCATTGTGAGATGATGGGTTAAGAATTGTCTTCGAGTGTCCTTTTAATAACCCCTTTCCTTGACAAATATGACAGTATCAATAGCAACAAGATCTCTTTTGACAACTGGATCCAGGTACGGACGTCGGCACAGAGGCTTCTTGATTAATTGGGGTTTACCGCTGTTTTCAACTGCTATGGTCATATCGCTCGGCTGGAGCACCTAACCATGGATTCTTAGTATTTCACTCAACAGCGCTACCACAATATCCCATTCTAACCTTCAGCTGCTCTCTCACATAGACGATTCACACTCATTCATGATTGGAGAGAGACAAATGTTTTTTATCAAATGTCAGAATGGGTACTGGCCGAGTCGGGGTTCGAACTTGCGACCCCAGCATTGACAGACTCTGCCGTTACGGAGATAAAACTTAAATACGATCGCCTTTGGAGGCGTATAAAAAGTCTGTATTTTAGTTGAGCCTTATTCTCTTTTTCTATCAATGTTTTCAAGAACTTTCTCCGAAAATATAAATACTTGTATGGAGATAGGAATGGTGATGTCGAGATTTTTGGAGGTCTAGAGCTGATTGAGCAGAAGAACTGCTCGCTCCACAACACACAAAACCCATACCCACACGGTGACATTTTTTGATGCTCTACAATTTAAAGGCATTTGTAAACATTGTGGAGGATGAAGAAATAGCTTGTAATAAGCAATTGCCTCATTTCCCATATTTTATATCCAGAAAGACCCTGAAATGTAAAATCCCATTTACTCGAAATTATAGTCTTTGGATCAGTCTAAAATTTTACGGTCTGGTAATGGGTTCACATTCACACTACACACGGGTAACAAAACAAATATATATCGAGATTTAAATTGATTGTTTATTAACAAATATATTAGAAACCAAAGTAACAGAACAATAATAAATAACAATTTATGGTCAATGACCTTTCAAATACATTCTAATTTCACACTAATATCAACATAAATCTTTAACCTTTTCCCAAACAACAAAACTTCAGGATGGTCTTATCTTTCAATTATTGCAGAAGACAAAGTGGATGCTTAATAAGATGGAATTCATTCCATCCAACACTAGATACAAAACCCTTTGTGCAACTGCTGCTTTATCAGGGGCAATACCCTCACCAATTTCCGTTAACACAGATGACACCCAAAGATACATGAAGTGTTTGGTATCTAATGATGGATGGTATACCTTGAGAGGAATCAATTGCATTAACCTTTTCCCCAAAAAAAAATGACGTCAAAACGGATGCTGATTGAGACAGAATTTGTGTAGAAAAATGTACAGAAAATATTGAGGCAAAAGGAGAAACTGCTGGTTATCAGCAGTTTCTTCTTTTGTCTCAATGTTTTCTCAAGCCCTTTCTATTGGTACGTCCAACTCAGGTCTTGTTTGGGGAAAGGGTTAATATTATCTTCTGTAAACGCTTTCAAATCTGACCAGTCTAATGAGAAATTGAAAGTGTTAAATAGGTAATTCTGACAAAATTGGACATGATTCACTATTACACTGATTAACAAATAGCACTGACAACACTTATCATTTCTCCCATACTACATTCAAGGAAATACATATATAAAACATGACCAGGCATTCTTACAACAAGTTAACATAGTCAATGTTGAAGAGAACAAGAAAAACATCAAAGGTTGCAACCCTTCCCAAATAAGATCTGACTTTGACGTCCAAACTAGGAGAGTTTTCAGAATACATTGAAGCAAACGTTTAGGAGAAAATGCAGAAAGTTAGCATTTTCTCTCTTTGCCTCACTATCATCTTTGCTTTATTGTTCGAATTTCCTTTACTTGTCAACATCCATTTTGTCATCTGCAAATTTCAATTTTGGACATGGTAAACTTTTGCCTTTTGGGAATGGATCAAGCATTCAATTGTTCAATTGATATTAGATATTATAGACTAGCACACTTTCTCCCTTATTCAATCTCAAAATGTCATGAGAAATATTGTCTGCAATAGCACATTATCTCCCTTTCAGAGGTCCAATAATATAATTATTCTGATTTAATAAATTATCTCAACATACCGTCGCTTTTCTACGAAAACCTTGTATCTGTAGCTTAAAACAAGCTGCAGATACGAGGTCTTCCAAGAAAAGCAGTGATATACAATTTGATACATCTTCATTGGTCATATTGAACCAATACAGCAATAACAATACAGAACATCAGAGCTACAGATAAGAGGGGGAAATATATTTGAGCCAGGGTCTGGAAAAATGTCCCTTATATCATTTGATGCAGCCATGTTTCAAGATCAGGCTGTGCCTAGATGCAGTCTAGCCAGCAGCCATGTTACTCTCAAATGGTTGCTACAGACAATGAGGAAGCTACTGTATTGGAGAACAACATGGTTCCTGGTCAGACTGCTTGTATACGCAGGCTGATCTGGAACCATGTTGTTCTCAAATGCCTAAAGGGACGTTTTTCCAGATCCTGGCTCATCTTTAATTTATTTTTGGTCAAACCCTTTGTTGTGAGTACTCATTTGAATCATCTTGAGATTCAAATGAGTGTCCACAACTTGGGTTTTGGATTTGTAATAACAAAATTAGAATGTTAGTACCCCCTCTAATCTGCTACTCTGTAGACTTTGCTTATTTGTGCCATTTTCTACAAGTGATGTTACATAATCATTAGAGTCAGCACTACAGATAAGATGGGGAAATGACCCTTCAAATTGCAATATTTCAGTTGTTCATGAAACCCTTTGTTGTGGGTATTCATTAGAATTGTCTCATAGAGACAATTCAAATGAGTATACCCACAACATAGGGTTAAGATTTGAAGTAGAATACCTTTACCCCCTATTTTTGGTGCTTTGATATAGTTATATATTTCCGATGATATCGTCAGTATTAGTTTTATCTGCATCTACATCTGTATTGTGCCCTATCAATCCATTACTGTTAGAGTTCAACATCGGGTCTGAAAACAAATAGTAACAAGACGTTAAAGATGTCCTCAAAATACAATTTTAGACTGGCAGCTATGCAAAGTGAGCAGTGGCGGATCCAGAGGGGGTTCAGGTGGTTCAAACGAACCCCCCTATGCAGCCAGATTATTTCATTTTCATGCAGAAATTCGGTCAAACTTGTGCAATACTTGTAAAACGAACCCCCCTAACAGAAATCCTGGATCCGCCGCTGAAGTGAGAATATTAACATACAAGTAAATGTATAGCTAATTTCATTTTACATGGCTTTGACATGTATGGAAAGCATAGTTCTAAAGTGCTTAGTGAAAGAGTAGTAGTCTTTAAGCTATGGCCGATTTCCCTTAAAAGTGGACGAGGTTATAAATTACACACTAAAATAAGCAATATCATTCTGTGTAAAAGTGCACAGACACTTACCCGAGAATGATGTCATTAATCTACCACTAGTACTGTCTGTCTGTTTTATACTCATCACATCACGAGGACTAGATATCACAGGGCTCTCCATAGTCTGAAAACATGAATCAGGAAATGTACAAGGCTTAGTACAAAAAATATGTACAAAACACATGTAATATGCACTTACAATTGAGCCGAGATCTGGAAAAACGTCCCTTATAGCATTTTTGAAAATTGAGTTTGAAGATCAGCCTGTTGTCAAATGCGGTCCAATATGCATCCATGCTGCTCTCTTTAAGTTACTACAGGTCACGAAGAAGCTATTAGAGAACAACATGGATCCTGATCAGACTGTGCGTATGCACAGGCTGATCTGGATCTATGTTGGGCTCAAAAGCCTTAAGGGACGTTTTTCCAGATCCTGTCTCAATTGTTTTATGATAAAGCCTCAATATCAAGTTACATTGCTGTTCAAAACACACATTTCTACACATCTTTTCCTTGAAGCCATTTTCAACACAGTGGCACTTTTTGATGCCTCTCAAGTAAATTGCTTGGGAAAGCATTGTGGAAAATGAAAAAATTGCTTTTGACAAACAATTTATTCATTATCCACAATCTTTTTTTAACACAAATTGCAAAGATATTTGATATTCCACCAACTTGATATTGCCATATGCAACACCTTTCAAATTGAAATAGTCTAACTTTTTGCTGATTGGAATATAAGGCTTAAAGGGGGAATAACACTTTACATCTTGCAAATTTTCCGAGAACTTCATACAAAAAAATAAATATATAATTAAAATATGGTCTTTAAATTGCATACATGCCAAATCTTAGCTTTCTACCTTGTGTATTGGCTTAGATGTCGACGGATTTAAAACCCCATGATTTTTTGTCCCGGGGACAATATTTACAATAATGGAACATATGGGGTTTTAAATCCGTCGACATCCTAGCCAATACACAAGATAGAAAGCTAAGATTTGGCATAGATGCAATTTAAAGGCCATATTTTCATAATACATATTTATTTTGTACGAAGTTCTCGGAAAATTTGCATGATTTTAAGTGCCATTCCCCTTTTAACATCCTCATTATAGAGAAGTTCAGAAACAAAATGACAGTTTTTCTGCTGTTTGAGTATAGTAAAATTTGGTCAAACCAAAATTATTCCCAGTAAAGGTGCAATATGCACAATTATAATGAAACATTATTGATTTTCTCTTGACAAATTTAGCCCTTTCCCTAGAACAGAAAGTTGCAGCTGGCAACAAAATTGGTATAGAATATAGCACAGCAAAGAATAATTAGGCACAACAAATAATTCATTTGAGTGAAGCATTTTTTTCATTTTTGCCTCAACATTTTCCAAAGTCTATTCCTTTTGGAATATAAAAGCCAGTTTTTTTCTAAATAAATTGTGAAGTGTTTTAATTTTTTATATATTTCGGATGGAAAACAAATATTTATCTAATGGGTGTGTAAGCATCAACATGTGGTAATGGGTTAAGCTTACTTACATCTGCAGGGAAAGTAGGATCATCTGACAGAGAATCTGTGTGTGGTATCCCATTCTCCTCACTTAATTCACCCATCTTGAAACCTGAATGTAAAGCAAACTAGAATATCACTGAAAGTGATCATACCCCCCAAAAGCGCAGTTTTTGTGCATTTTGAGAAATTGATTTCATTTGAACTGTGAGCTGATCAATTGGGAAATAGAGCGAACAAAAAATCAACAGACCAAACAACACATTTAACAATCCCCAAGCCCCGCCCTGCCATGCCCATATTTTTCAATAAACCAAAAACTCACAACCATGCATTGAAGACAGTCAATCAAGGAACATTCCTGTACGATTTGGTTCAAATTTACTGTTTAATTGCCTTTTTCTCATGATTTCATTAAGTCTGATAAGCCCTTCCTTGCCATTACCACATTTTTTGCAAATCAAAAATTCATGAACAAATTTTGAAATAAGTCCCCCAATGAACATTCCTGCCAATTTTGATAAAAAAAAACGAATAAAAAATTCACTAACAAGTTTCGAAAAGAGTCACATAAGAAACATTCCTGCCAAGTTTGGTAAGAATTGGCTCACTGGTTAAGGAGGAGAAAATTGTTGAAGAATTATCTGACAATTTCTCAAAATCAGATAAGCCCCGCCCTGCCACGCCCACAATTTTTGACGAATCGAATATTTATGCACATGCATTGAATACAATCACTCAAGGGTCAATCCTGCCAAGTATGGTTCAAATTGGCCTGCTAATTGATTTTTTAAGATTTTTCACATGATTTCTCTAAGTCCGATAAGCCCAGCCCTGCCACGCCCACAATTTTTGACGAATCAAAAATTCAGGAACACATTTTGAAAAGAGTCACCCAAGGAACATTACTGCCAAGTTTGGTAAGAATTGGCTCAGTGGTTAAGGAGAAGAAGATTTTTGAAGAATTATCTGACGATTTCCCGAAATCGGATAAGCCCCGCCCTGCCACGCCCTCATTTTTTGACGAATCAAAAATTCATGAAAATGCATTGAATACAATCACTAAAGGGACATTTGTGCCAACTTAAGTTCACAAAGGACAAATAATTGATTTTTAAAAAAATTTCGCATGATTTCTATAAGTCTGATAAGCCCCGCCCTGCCATGCCCACAATTTTTGATGAATCAAAAATTCACGAACAAGTTTTGACAAGAGTCACCCAAGGATTCCTGCCAAGTTTAGTAAGAATTGGCTCAGTGGTTCAGGAGGAGAAGATTTTTGAAGAATTATTTAACGATTTCTTGAAGTCGGATAAGCCCCGCCCTGCCACGCCCTCATTTTTTTGACGAATGAGAAAATCATGAACATACATTGAATATAATCACTCAAGGGTCAATCCTGTCAAGTATGGTTCAAATTGGCCTTATAATTGATTTTTAAAGATTTTTCACATGATTTCTCTAAGTCCAATAAGCCCCGCCCTGCCACGCCCACAATTTTTGACGAATCAAAAATTCACGAACAAGTTATGACAAGAGTCACCCCAGGAACATTCCTGCCAAGTTTAGTAAGAATTGGCTCAGTGGTTCAGGAGGAGAAGATTTTTGAAGAATTATTTAACGATTTCTTGAAGTCGGATAAGCCCGGCCCTGCCACGCCCTCATTTTTTGACTAATGAGAAAATCATGAACATACATTGAATACAATCACTCAAGGGTCAATCCTGCTAAGTATGGTTCAAATTGGCCTGCTAATTGATTTTTAAAAAAATTTCACATGATTTCTCTAAGTCCGATAAGCCCCGCCCTGCCACGCCCACAATTTTCGACGAATGAAAAATTCACGAACAAGTTTTGACAAGAGTTACCCAAGGAACATTTCTGCCAAGTTTGGTAAGAATTGGCTCATTGGTTCAGGAGGAGAAGATTTTTGAAGAATTATTTAACGATTTCTTGAAGTCCGATAAGCCCCGCCCTGCCACGCCCTCATTTTTTGACTAATGAAACTAGAAAGACCTGAAGGTCTTGAATCGCTCCACAGGCCTGAATTTCTTTTTAATATTAAATCCAAGTTTTAACTAGATTTTTGAATACTTGTGGACGTGGTTCTTACAGCAAAAGCAAAGTCAAAAGCAGCAATCATGTGGTCAATGCAAAAAGAAAGTAAATGATTGACTAATATTTTAGGGATGTTAGAGCGATAATAAAATGTAAAACTGTGATTTTGCCAAATTCAAGGACACATAATTCAGTATGAATATTTAAAATCAAATTGAAAATTAAACACATGCAAGATATTATGGTCACTATCATTCTGTTCAAATTTTGTCTACTGTATATTAGTCAATATTCGTGGCTTCAAGAGTGAAAAAAGTGTTGAAAACTGAAATTTTGTCAATTTCAAGGGCACATAACTCAGATTGTAACAGTGTGATCATGTTGAAAATTACACATAAGCAAGATCTTGTTGTTAACAAGATTCGTTCCAAATATCATCTTGATTGGTTACCATTTGTGGTTGTTAGAGTGAAAACAAAGTCGAAAATGACAATTTTGTCAAATTCAAGGGCATATAACTCATGATGTAAGATTCCGATCAAGCTGAAAATTACACCCAGGCAGCATATAATGCTTAAATATATTCTGCCCAAGTTTTGTCATGATTGGTCAGTATTTGTAGATTTTAGAGTAAAAATAAAGTCAAAACTAGCAAAATAGAGCCGAAAATGGCAATTTTTGGCAATTTCAAGGGCACATAACTTATGCTATAAAAATCAGATCAAGCTGAAAATTTTACCAAGGCAAGATCTTATAGTCAGCATCATTCTATAAAAGTTTTGTCTTGTTTAGTAAATATTTGTAGTTGCTAGAGTGAAAACAAAGTCAAAATACAGCCGAAAATGGCAATTCTGTCAATTTCAAGGGCACATAACTCATGATGTAAAATTCAGATCAAGCTGAAAGTTTTACCAAGGCAAAATCTTGTAGTCAGCATCATTCTGTCAAAGTTTTGCCTTGATTGTTCAGTATTTGTAGATTTTAGAAGAAAACTAAAGTCAAAACCTGCTATTTTTGACATTCAAGGGCAGATAACTCAGGTTATTTTGGTTCAATCCATATTCTTTGAAGGAATCTGAGAGAGGGTCACCCAAGGATCATTCCTGTGAAGTTTGGTTGAAATCCATCCAGTAGTTTTTGAGAAGAAGATTTTTAAAGAAAAAGTTTACGGACGCACGCACGCACGGACGGACGGACGGACTGACGCACGACGGACACACCGCCATGACAATAGCCCGCTGGCCTGAAAGGCCAGTGGAGCTAAAAATCATGAGCATACATTGAATACAATCACTCAAGGCTCAATCCTGCCAAGTATGGTTCAAATTGGCCTGCTAATTGATTTTTTAAGATTTTTCACATGATTTCTTTAAGTCCGATAAGCCCCGCCCTGCCACGCCCACAATTTTTGACGAATCAAAAATTCACGAACAAGTTTTGAAAAGGGTCACCCAAGGAACATTTTTGCCAAATTTGGTAAGAATTGGCCCAGTGGTTGAGGAGGAGAAGATGTTTGAAGACAAGAGGCCCAGAGGGCCTTATCGGTCACCTGAATCAAATGAGCAGAAAAAGTTAAGGAAACTGTTAAAAGTTAACTAATAGCACAACATCCCCCCAGCACCAACATTTCTTGACAGTCTTTTTTTTCTCTTGTACAAACTTATCTAAAGACTCAAATACCAAATGTGAATTCAATCCAACAATAGAACATTTCTTAAGGACAGATCCTCCAGTTGTTACTGCGCAACTTACTGCGCATATCCAATATAAAGAAATAAAGCTGTTTCCGTAATTGGCCTTTTCAGCAAATGTATTTTTTAAATTTAGTTAATGTTTGGTTGATAAATGAGAAGACCCTTTTCGGTTATTTCACTTTTCTCTGTTTGGTCAATTAAAGTGTAATAGTACTCGGATGGTACATTTCGCTTTCTGTTACGCGTTCAACATGTGGCGTTAGCGATAGGAAACGGAGCAACAAAAGCAAAATGTTGTCTTTGTGAGCTAGTCCGCTTCAGATGGACACAAAAGACGACAATTTTTATTATCTAAAGCTGGTAATAAGGAAGAAAATGGATAAAAGTAGTGAAACAATTTCGGACAAAGCTGCAAAAAGTAAACCAAATTTTACTTATAACTAAGAAAAACGCTTGGTTTGATATATTTTTCTTTTTTTGTTTTTGTAGGTATGACCAAGCACTATGTCTATGTCAAAAAAGAAAAAATTCTTACCGCTGGAATAGTTTTTATTATCAGAAACGTTGCGAAAAAAGAGCAATTTTAGCTACTTTTGAAAGAATGATCTACTTAAAATTTCAAAATCATCACTAAATTTTCCCAAATTGATATTCATTTAGACAGAATAGAACATATTGAACACAGTAAAGACTTATTTATGTAATCCTAGTCATTTCGAACACCTTTTTTGTGGGTATTTAAGTGACACCTCATTTTTGCATTTTTAGACAAGAGTAGTCTCCCTTGAAATCCAATAACTTTTTAATTCGCTTGGTGACCTATAATTTTTAAGTCATTTTTTTACTTCTCATATATTTAAATAACAGTACAGAAAAAATAAAGAAAATCTTACCGTAGGAAATAAATGGAGGATCTGTCCTTAATATGTACCCTATTTACCCCCTTTTGGGGCCCCAAAGGGAGATAACTACATGATTTGTACAAATCTGAAGCGGCTTCCCATGGGGATACTTCCTACCAAGTTTGGTAGAAATCTGTCCAATGGTTCTCAAAAAGAAGTAGAAAATGTTCAAAGTTAAGTAATAACGCGAACCCCTCCCATCCCCCATCCCCAGTACGGCCATATATTGACGGATTTTTTTCTCTTGTACAAAATTTGTAGTCCTTGACCTAAAGACTTTAACTTCCAAATGTGTATCCAATGCCACAGCCGGCTCATAAGTAGAAAATTTTTTACGATGTACCCAATTTACCTCTTTTTTGGCCCTTTATGGGACCCCAAAGGGAGATAACTCCATGATTTGTACAAAATCTGAAGCGGCTATCTATTAGGATGCTTCCTGCCAATTTTGGTTGAAATCCGTCCAATTGTTCTTAATAAGAAGTCGAAAATGTTAAGTTAAGTAATAACGCGACCCCCCTCCCATCCCCCTCCCCAGCATGGCCATTTCTAAAAGGATTTTTTTCTCTTGCACAAACTTTGTTGTCCTTGCCCTAAAGACTCTAAATACCAAATGTGAATTCAATCCAACAGTCGGTTCATGAGTAGAAGATTTTTTAAGATGTACCCTATTTAACCCCTTTTGGCCCCTTATGGGGCCCCAAAGGGAGATAACTCGATGATTCTTACAAATCTGAAGCGGATTCCCATGGGGATGCTCCCTGCCAAGTTTGGTTGAAATCCGTCCAATGGTTCTCAAGAAGAAGTCGAAAATGTTAAGTTAACTAATAACGCGACCCCCCCTCCCATCCACCCTCCCCAGCACGGCCATTTCAAGACGGATTTTTTTCTCTTGTACAAACTTTGTTGTCCTTGCCCTAAAGACTCTAAATACTGAATGTGAATCCAATCCAACAGTCGGTTCATGAGAAGAAGATTTTTTAAGATGTACCCTATTTAACCCCTTTTTGGCCCCTTATGGGGCCCCAAAGGGAGGTAACTCCATGATTTGTACAAATCTGGAGCGGCTTTCCATGGGGATGCCTCCTGCCAAGTTTGATTGAAATCCGACCAATGGTTCTCAAGGAGAAGTCGAAAATGTTAAAAGTTAACGCACGGCGCACGACGGACGACGCACGACGACGGACGAAACACGGTCGCAATAGGTCACCATGACCTTCGGTCAGGTGACCTAAAAAAACCAACAGACAGACCAACGGACCAACAGACCAACAGACAGACAAGCTGACTCCTATATACCTCCCAAATTGAATTTGGGGGGTATAATAAGTTAAAGTTTGTTGAGATGAAAGTAGCTTGTCATATGATTATTAAAATTAACCCATTATCAAATGGCATAAATTCATACTGGTCGAAATTCAAATATGATACAGATGACAATATCGAGTTAAATAACATTCATTATTTTTTAGTCCCCCTGGGTAAAAAGCATTGAGAAAATGAAGGAATTGCTTGTCACAAATATCCTATAGGTTGGTTAGCTTGTATGGGTAGATCATTTATATCCAAGGAAAGTTTAAATGAAATTTATACAGTCCTTCTGAATCAAATCTGTATCTAACTTTACCTAACCACACTTTCTATTTATAGTAACATAATTGAGAAATGGACAGTGATAGTGTAAAACTTGCTACAACACTTTAAAAATTATTTTCTTTTTGACCCTTAATAATGCAATGCACTATACAGTCATGCAAACTCTGTCCCAATGTTGTTTTGAAACCTGAAATACTATGGGTCCCTTTAACATAACACCTACTTTTATCAGCGAAATACATAACCTACCCGACTGTTCCTGATCCATGGGTCCTGTCAAATGTATACTGGCCCCTAAATCTGACGCATCCAGAGGGGCCACATTAAGGTCTGTAGATGAGGGGACTCTGATGACCACTCTGTTTTGTAGACCAAGATCACTTTCTCCATCCTACAAAGAAGTTGAACATGTGAAGAGGCAACCATTAAGAATTAACTACTGTAGATATCAAGGTAATAAGTCAAATAAGTTGACCACTTTCATTAGCACTTTATCTGTTTATGGTATTAAGGTAGTCAGGTTGTATATCTGTGATGCAGTAATTATGAGTTTTACATGACAATGCATTTTACAATAAGGTTATTTCATCTAAGACCCCCCCCACACACACACACAAACAACAGCCTCCGAAAGTCGTCCTTGGTAACATTACTCTCGAATCTAAAGCGTTTTAATGTTGAATGCACCTGCTCTTTATCGCCTTATATTGAATGCACATGCGTTGTCATCGTTTTCTCAACATATTTAGGGAGTCTCGTTTTGATAATGTCGATTTGTGACCATTTTTAGTAATAATTTTCATGTATACAATGTTGATTTCCCATCAACCCATCGTCTTTGCCTCCGGAAGTGTGTTCTGTGGGTAAAGACTAAAACATAAGTGAAAGGACCTTATTGACGTTATAAACATTCATAACATATCCAATCTATACAAACATGTTATAAGTTAGTAAAAATTCAATCTTTCCACAATCAATATTTTTGACCTCACTGAAAGATTTTTTCATGTTGCGTGAATCTCAAATAGGCCACATTGCAGATCGACTATCTTAAGTTGGTATAAAACATTCAACACTTGAGCATTACCAAATTGATCATCTTAAGGTATATGACCCATCATTAGCACCAAATAGCCACAGGCGAAAATTGAAAAGTACCAGTAACTCTTAAACTGCGATACATTTCCATTCCAAATATAAATAAGCATTTTGAACGGTTTAGAATTTTGAATTAATGCATACTTGTGGAAATATTTGACAAAAATGTTCAAAATTACCTCCCTTGCATATGAATATAGAGTAAAATAATATTTCAGGGTGCCCACCCTTCATCTGAAATAAAATTCCCTGACTTTTCACTGACTTTTCCCTGACCAAAATTCATTTTTCCCTGACCTTTTTTCACGCATAATGGCCACATTCCCCCCCCCCCCCCCCCCCCCCCCCCCCCCCCCCCCCCCTAAAGCCGTCCGATCAATCCGCTATTTATTAAGATTTCTTACAATAACAATTCAAATGTGATGGTTGAACTTACGTGTATTAGTAGAATCCTTAAAATGCTTAATTTTTTATACATGATGAAGAGAAAAAGTTCATTTGTCCTGCTTGAAATAGTTAAATACACTTTCTTTGACAACAATTGAAATGTTAATACTTATGGTTGAAGTTATGACTAGAGCTTTAAAATGAACACCTCAATACATAAGAGACAAGAGCCGTCATAGACGGATTATGCTCCCCGAATAAGTGTTTGTCACAAAATAACTAGAAAGACCTGAAGGTCTTGAGTCGCTCCACAGGCCTGAATTTCTTTTAATATTCAATCCAAGTTTTGACTAGATTTTTGAATACTTGTGGTTCTTACAGCAAAAACGAAGTCAAAAGCAGCAATCATGTGGCCAATGCAAAAAGAAAGTAAATGATTGACTAATATTTTAGAGATGTTAGAGCAATAATAAAATTGAAAACTGTGATTTTGCCAAATTCAAGGACACATATTTCAGTATGTATATTTAAAATCAAATCGAAAATTAAACACATGAAAGATCTTCTGGTCACTATCATTCTATTCAAATTTTGTCTATATTAGTCAATATTCGTGGCTTCAATAGTGGAAAAAGTGTCGAAAACTGAAATTTTGTCAATTTCAAGGGCACATAACTTAGATTGTAACAGTGTGATCATGTTGAAAATTACACATAAGCAAGATCTTGTTGTCAACAAGTTTCTTTCTAAGTATCATCTTGATTGGTTAACATCTGTGGTTGTTAGAGTGGAAACAAAGTCGAAAATGGCAATTTTGTCAAATTCAAGGGCACATAACTCATGATGTAAGATTCCGATCTAGCTGAAAATTACACCCAGGCAGCATATAATGCTTATATATATTCTGTCCAAGTTTTGTCTTGATTGATCAATATTTGTAGATTCTTGAGTAAAAATTAAAAGTCAAAACCAGCAAAATAGAGCCGAAAATGGCAATTTTTGGCAATTTCAAGGGCACATTACTCATGCTATAAAATTCAGATGAAGCTGAAAATTGTACCAAAACAAGGTCTTATAGTCAGCATCATTGTGTCAAAGGTTTGTCTTGTTTAGTCAATATTTGTAGTTGCTAGAGTGAAAACAAAGTCAAAATACAGCCGAAATTGGCAATTCTGTCAATTTCAAGGGCACATAACTCATGATGTAAAATTCAGATCAAGCTGAAAGTTTTACCAAGGCAAGATCTTGTAGTCAGCATCATTCTGTCAAAGTTTTGTTTCGATTGTTAAATATTTGTAGATTTTAGAAGAAAACTAAAGTCAAAACCTGCTATTTTTGACATTCAAGGGCAGATAACTCAGGTTATTCTGATTCAATCCAAATTCTTTGAAGGAATCTGAGAGAAGGTCACCCAAGCATCATTCCTGTGAAGTTTGGTTGAAATCCATCCAGTAGTTTTTGAGGAGAAGATTTTTAAAGAAAAAGTTTACGGACGCACGCACGCACGTACGCACGGCGGACACACCGCCATGACAATAGCCCACTGGCCTGAAAGGCCAGTGGAGCTAAAAACTATCATACATTAAGCC